>CM042402.1:6529325-6744325 GCA_023634145.1 Thymallus thymallus | reverse complement strand
CTCTCTCTCTCTCTGTCTCTCTTGCATTCTAATGACTGTTTCTTCTACTAGGCTTTACTCTACTTATGTTGTCCTATAGTCGCTGCTCTCATTTAAATCAGATTACAGATATGTCGCGTATAACTTAAGTCTGTATGATTTCCCTTATCTCAACCCTCATGCCAGTTCTCTCCTCTTTCTCCCACTCACTTCTCTCCCACTCACTTCTCTCCCACTCACTTCTCTCCCACTCACTTCTCTCATGCATATGTTTCTACATCTGGATTGCTTGCTCTCTGGGGTTTTAGGCTCGGTTTCTGTATAAGCACTTTGTGACATCTGCTGATGTAAAAAGGGCTTTATAAATACATGTGATTGATTGATTGATTGACATAAAACCATATGTCGTCCTCTTCACTTCTCTTCTCTGTCATCCTCCCAGGACTGGGGGAACCACTCATTTAGAGACAACAAAGAGTTCCCAACAGAACAGGAAGTTACTGTATCACTGTGGCTCCTGAACAAAAAGCAGAGTACTGCCTGCTATAAAAATAGAGGACTGCTTTCAACCCGGTCTTTCACCACCCTTACCTGCCAACCTCCCACTATGTGAAGTTAAGAAAGTTATGCAGATGAACTCAAAGATACTTTTGTATATACAGTATAGTGTATGTGGACACCCCTTCAAATTAGTGGATTCGGCTATCCTACCGACGAATATGGGTTTGGCGGATGCCAGAACGCTACCTGCCCGAATGCATAGTGCCAACTATAAAGTTTGGTGGGGGAGGAATAATGGTCTGAGGCTGTTTTTCATGGTTTGGGCTAGGCCCCTTAGTTCCAGTGAAGGGAAATCATAATGCTATAGCATACAATTACATTCTAGATGATTCTGTGCTTACAGCTTTGTGGCAACAGTTTGGGGAAGGCCCTTTCCTGCATGACAATGCCCCCGTGCACAAAGCGAGGTCCATACAGAAATGGTTTGTCGAGATCGGTGTGGAAGCAATTGACTGGCCTGCACAAATCCCTGACCTCAACCCCATCAAACACCTTTGGGATGAATTGGAACGCCAACTACGAGCCGGCCTAATCGCCCAACATCAGTGCCCGACCTCACTAATGCTCTTGTGACTGAATGGAAGCAAGTCCCCGCAGCAATGTTCCAACATCTAGTGAAAAGCCTTCCCAGAAGAGTGGAGGCTGTTATAGCAGCAAACGGGGGACCAACTCCATATTAATGCCCATGATTTTGGAATGAGATGTTCAGAAGGTGTCCACATACTTCTGGTCATGTAGTGTATGTAAGCATGGCCCTAATTGACGTGCTCTCTATCACCTCCAGCCCCATGACAAATGGCCCAGAAAAACACAAAGGACAATGCCCAAGGACTAGTCAGCCCTTCCCCCTCTGAGGGGCCAAAATGTATCTCTCTGTTGCAGTATTCAGAGCACTTACTATTGAATGTGTGATAGATACCAAACATGGCTGCCGTAGGATTATTCTATCTAAAACTTGTCCAATGAATAGAACTCTAAAGCTATCAACAGTATATGGATGTATGATCTATGTGGTTACTTGTAGTTGTTCAGAGTGAACTCTGACAACACTGTATGCACATGTTTTTACCATAATGTTAAGTCAGATAAACATTTGAATAAGCTAAATGCATAGTCTTATCACAGGTCGCATGTGAGGTGTGTATATATACAGTCTATCAAATATTACCTTACTACAGACAATCAAAGAGGACTGCTCACTCAGAGAGAACAGCTTCCTGCTCCGTGTTTCTGCCGTGTCCAGTAACTGTTCTACAGTGCTGATAGGAGAGGAGAGCAGGCCTGATCTTATTTGTGGATAATACATTGAACGTGTCCCATATAGCACCCTATTCCCTATATAGTTCACTGCTTTTGACCAGAGACATATGGCCCCTGCTTGTCAAAAGTAGTACACTAGAAAGGGAACAAGGTGCCATTTGAGACGCAGCCATGGTTGACAGTCGGCATCTCTCACATACAGGCTCCTAAATTACCATCGGAGGTGAGGCGTGGGCACTTAGCCAACAAGCCCTCAGAGATTAATCAGTGGTTTCTCTGGAGGAGCTCTGGGTGCCTGGAAAAATCTACACCTTGTTTCATAGAATCCCTTTTGGGAGAATCTGGAGGCAGACAGGTTTGAAGTGGTGCAATCCTATCCTTCAGCAGAATGGTGAGGGGATGTCGGGAACTTAATTTGAAGAGTATTTATTTTGTAACTCCCAGGGCTGACTGTGGAGGGTGATTGAGCTTGGAGCCTGTATTTTTCATCAGGACTTTCAATTAACAAATGAATATGAACTGGGTGGGTTGAGATTATTCAATATACAAGCACTAAATCTTCACTTATCCCAGAAGTTTACTTGAACCCTAAATGGTTCTGAAGTAGATTACTAAGAAAAGCTCATCCATTGTCTGGAGGAGGTAGAGAACTGGTCTGTCTGCCCAATATAAAGGATCAAAACTGGAGGAGGAATAAAAACAGTATAAATAGGAAAGTAAACCGGTTTAATTTGAGGACCAGGATGTTGACAGCTGCGCCATACAGATTGTAAAATAGTTGGGCAGAGATTTTTGATGTACCGATTCCATGGTACAGAGTGTATGAGTTATAAAACAATGCAAGATTCAAGACTTTGTGCTTTTCAGCTAAAATTATTATATAAAATTCTTGCCACTCACAAAATTATGAATATTTGAGGCATACAATCATCGAGGCTCTGCAGATTTTGTTGTGAGGATAGAGAATCAATAGACTATTTGTTTTGGTATTGCCCTCAGGTAGCCTGTTTCTGGTCTCAGGTTCATGAATGGCTGAAAATCCATAACATTCATCTAAAAAGGACCCTAGAAATAGTATTGTTGGGAGATCTGGAGAGACCGGGTCAGTCAATTACTAATATACTAATACTCTTAGTAAAAGTATTTATCTTCAACTTGCAATCTGTGGATCCTATTTGATTAGATAGATTGAAATTGTACGTTAAACATCACAGCATAGTTGAAAGATATGTGGTGCGTAGAAATCCAAAGAGGGTGGCCAGCAGAGATAGGTGGGATGGGCTGAGGTGTGCACATACACGAACACACACACATGTAAATAGTGCCATACATGCACTCAAACATATTCAGTTGGCCTTGCTGCTATGACTTATGTTGTCCATAATGTCTTTAGTTTTTTGCATTGTTGTTTTCTGTTTTCCTTTGACTTTGTCTTTTTTCTCTTTTGTTCATTTTGTTGGTGTTTTGGTGCATTGTGGGACGGGGGCTTGGGGGGGTGGGGAATGGAATTATTATTTTATTTTTCTCGAGGGGGACTTGGAGGACTGGTGGCCTGGCAGTTGGGAGCTTGGGCCAGTAGCAGGTGGATCGTTGGTTCGGGTCCCGTTTTTTACTTTGTGGGGGATCTGTCGACGTGCCCTTAAGCAGGGTGTTGACCCTGGTTGCTTCTGTGGGCCGCTCTGGATAGGAGTCTGTTAGATGACTAATGTGATGTAGATGTTGAGCGGCTTCACTGCAAGTAGGTTGTATGTTTTAAATATTCAATAAAACATTTTTTTTTTTAAAGATGGATGTATGGATAGACAGACAGATGGACAGATGGGAAGAACAGAGTGGAGAGAGTTAGTTTCAGTAGGGCAGTAGATCTCCTCTTCCAGGATCTCATCTTTTCCTGAATGGAAACAAACACAGAGATTCACAAAATTTGACCTAATAATGTCCTCATAGTCCTACTCCAACTGACTTCCCCTTGTAGCGTATAACTTTTGAGGCTCAACTCTCCTCTCCACAACTTTCGTATTCCTCAACTGAATTGGGCAATTCTGAAACATAGGAAACATTGATTTATTCAACCTTTCTTTTGCCAGGTAAGTGAATGAGAAAAAACACATTTTAAAAACAGTTAACAAACTTTTATAGTAGTTTTTCATGTAGGCCTATAGTATGTCATGCACAGATGGTGTAATCTCAGGATGGTGATACACCAGGAAAAATGGTCAATGGCAGCTTATCTATCACTGCTAAATGGATGCTGGATGCTTCTCATTTAACTGAGTTCCTAAAAGTACTGTATGCTAAATTTACATTTTAGGTGTTTAGCAGATGCTCTTATCCAGAGTGACTTACAGTAGTATGCAAACATTTTTGTACTGGTCCCCTGTGGGAATCAAACCCACAACCGTGGCACTGCAAGCACCATGCTCTACCAACTGAGACACACAACAATAAATAAAATGACAGTAGAGCCACATGCAGACCCATTAGTCCTTGAGCCAAGGACTGTGAGCCCAAGCCAACTGCATTTAATGTTGCTCATGAATGCAACTCTAAGACAATCAGCTTACTAGTAAACAGAACAAAATGACAAGGGCTAAACGCAGAATAAAGATGACCAAGAAATACCAGTCCAGCACTGACACAGAGTAATGTCCCAACAAGTTCCCTTAACTCATCTCCCCTGCAACTACTTAACAAGTCGTTTCTGTAGGCTAAATGAGAATGTGTTCTCAGTCAATTTACCAGGTAAAATAAGGGTTAAATAAATAAACTCCAAGCACTTTCTATCTATGGCCAGGGATTATTATAGCGCAATCACTCTTCAAGCTAATTTAATTCAGCCACAAACTAACAAGACAAGGCGGTGGACAGGGTCCAGACCAATAACGTACAAGATGACAAAGAGAGATTGAACCCCCTGAAACGCTCCTTCAAGCTTTTAATTTATTTCATTTGCAAAGCCAGTCATGCAGCCTGGTCTGTCATGAGCTAACAAGGGGTCTACAGGCCGAGGTGACAGACCCAATCTCTGGGAGCTAAAAGGCAGGCAGCTACTCCAATCTGCTTTATAGCGATTGTGTGAGGAGGCTGTTGAGGCTAAGAGCAGGCTGATGCGAGGCTGTGCCGAGACTGAGGCCCCCTATTTCCTAAAAAGTGCACTACTTTTCACCAGAGCCCTATGGGCCCTGGTCAAAAGTAGTGCACTATAGGGAAAAAGATGTCATTTGGGATGCAGACAGCGAGACAGGGATGGTGATGTCTTCTGATAAGCAGTAATCAGCTGTCATGACACTCTCTGAGCGGAGGAGAACGGGGAGCAGTGCTCCCACATCATCTGAATTAATGAGACTAATAAGGAGACAAGGCATTTAGTCATATGTATTCTTGTCCATTTTTCTTTGAGCGGCATCCATTTTAAATTGTTGTTGTCGCCTGAGTGGTATAGGCTTCAAGAGCCGGGCCTCTAACTCGTTTTCTTTGTGGAAGGCGATTTCTCTCTTTAAAACTACTACATCACCTCCTAAATACATCACCTGTTGCTTCGTAAACAACAAGTGTAGACTAACAATGGAACGTTTAGACATTCAGAAAAAAATGAGAACCTGGCTATATACACGGCATAGGAGGTTGGTGGCACTTTAATTGGCGAGGATGGGCTCGTGGTAATGGCTGGAGTGGAATCGGTGGAAAAGTATCAAATACATCAAACACATGGTTTGATGCCACTCCTTTCGCTCCTTTACAGTCATTATTATGAGCCGTCCTCCCCTCAGCAGCCTCCACTGATACACGGGGTAACAGTACTGAGTTGACGTGCAGGGGTAGAAGGTAATTGCGGTAGATAAGTACATACAGTGGGGAGAACAAGTATTTGATACACTGCCGATGTTGCAGGTTTTCCCACTTACAAAGCATGTAGAAGTCTGTAATTTGTATCATAGGTACACTTCAACTGTGAGAGACGGAATCTAAAACAAAAATCCAGAAAATCACATTGTATGATTTTTAAGTAATTAATTTGCATTTTATTGCATGACATAAGTATTTGATACATCAGAAAAGCAGAACTTAATATTTGGTACAGAAACCTTTGTTTGCAATTACAGAGATCATACGTTTCCTGTAGTTCTTGACCAGGTTTCCACACACTGCAGCAGGGATTTTGGCCCACTCCTCCATACAGATCCTTCAGGTTTCGAAGCTGTCGCTGGGCAATACAGACTTTCAGCTCCCTCCAAAGATTTTCTATTGGGTTCAGGTCTGGAGACTGGCTAGGCCACTCCAGGACCTTGAGATGCTTCTTACGGAGCCACTCCTTAGTTGCCCTGGCTGTGTGTTTCGGGTCGTTGTCATGCTGGAAGACCCAGCCACGACCCATCTTCAATGCTCTTACTGAGGGAAGGAGGTTGTTGGCCAAGATCTCGCGATACATGGCCCCATCCATCCTCCCCTCAATACGGTGCAGTCGTCCTGTCCCCTTTGCAGAAAAGCATCCCCAAAGAATGATGTTTCCACCTCCATGCTTCACGGTTGGGATAGTGTTCTTGGGGTTGTACTCATCCTTCTTTTTCCTCCAAACACGGCGAGTGGAGTTTAGACCAAAAAGCTCTATTTTTGTCTCATCAGACCACATGACCTTCTCCCATTCCTCCTCTGGATCATCCAGATGGTCATTGGCAAACTTCAGACGGGCCTGGACATGCGCTGGCTTGAGCAGGGGGACCTTGCGTGCACTGCAGGATTTTAATCCATGACGGCGTAGTGTGTTACTAATGGTTTTCTTTGAGACTGTGGTCACAGCTCTCTTCAGGTCATTGACCAGGTCCTGCCGTGTAGTTCTGGGCTGATCCCTCACCTTCCTCATGATCATTGATGCCCCACGAGGTGAGATCTTGCATGGTGCCCCAGACCGAGGGAGATTGACCGTCATCTTGAACTTCTTCCATTTTCTAATAATTGCGCCAACAGTTGTTGCCTTCTCACCAAGCTGCTTGCCTATTGTCCTGTAGCCCATCCCATCCTTGTGCAGGTCTACAATTTTATCCCTGATGTCCTTACACAGCTCTCTGGTTTTGGCCATTGTGGAGAGGTTGGAGTCTGTTTGATTGAGTGTGTGGACAGGTGTCTTTTATACAGGTAACGAGTTCAAACAGGTGCAGTTAATACAGGTAATGAGTGGAGAACAGGAGGGCTTCTTAAAGAAAAACTAACAGGTCTGTGAGAGCCGGAATTCTTACTGGTTGGTAGGTGATCAAATACTTATGTCATGCAATAAAATGCAAATTAATTATTTAAAAATCATACAATGTGATTTTCTGTATTTTTGTTTTAGATTCCGTCTCTCACAGTTGAAGTGTACCTATGATAAAAATTACAGACCTCTACATGCTTTGTAAGTAGGAAAACCTGCAAAATCGGCAGTGTATCAAATACTTGTTCTCCCCACTGTATAGGTAGGGATAAAGTGGCTAGGCAACAGGATAGATAATAAATAGTAGTAGAAGCGTAGCTAGTGGTTAACTATTTAACTACACTGAACAAAAATGTAAACGCAACAATTTCAAAGATTTTACTGGGTTACAGATCATAATGATGCAAAAAAGTAGGGGCTTGGATCAGAAATCCAGGTAGCATCTGGTGTGACTACCATTTGACTCATGCAGCCTGACACTTCCTTCACAAATAGTTGATCAGGCTGTTGATTGTTGCCTCTGGAATGTTGTCCCACTCCTCTTCAATGGCTGTGCGAAGATGGAACTGGAACACGCTGTCATACACGTTGATCCAGAGCATTCCAAACTTGCTAAATGGGTGACATGTCTGGTGAGTATGCAGGCCATGGAAGAACTGGGCCATTTTCAGCTTGCAGAAAATGTGTACAGATCCTTGCAAAATGCGGCCCGTGCATTATCATGCTGAAAAATGAGGTGAAGGCGGCGGATGAATGGCACGACAATGGCCCTCAGGATCTCGTCACTGTATCTCTGTCCATTCAAATTTCCATCGATAAAATTAAATTGTGTTCGTTATCTGTAGCTTATGCCTGCCCATACCATAACCCCGCCGTCACCATGGGGCTCAGGAAGTACCCGTGCTATTCAACGCTGGTCTGACCAATCGAAATCCGCGGTTCTGGATTGTTTTGATCACGTGGACTGGGATATGTTCCGGGTAGCTTGCAAAAATAATCTAGACGCATACACAGATATGGTGACTGAGTTTATAAGTAAGTGTATAGGAGATGTAGTACCCACTGTAACTATTAAAACCTACCCTAACCAGAAACCATGGATAGATGGAAGCATTTGCGCAAAACTGAAAGCGCGAACCACCACATTTAACCATGTGAAGGTGACTGGGAATATGGAAGAATATAAACAGTGTAGTTATTCACTCCACAAGGCAATCAAACAAGTTAAACGTCAGTAAAGAGACAAAGTAGAGTCACAATTCAACGGCTCAGACACAAGACATATGTGGCAGGGACTACAGACGATCACGGACCACAAAAGAAAAACCAACTAAGTTTCCGAGACCGACGTCTTGCTTCTGGACAGACTAAACACCTTTGCCCGCTTTGAGGTCAACACAGTGCCACCGACGTGGTCCGCTACCAAGGACTGTGGGTTCTCCTTCTCCGTGGTCGATTTAAATGTGTTAACCCTCGCAAGGCTGCCAGCCCAGACGGCATCCCTAGCCGCGTCCTCAGAGCATGCACAGACCAGCTGGCTGGTGTGTTTACAAGCATATTCAATCTATCCCTATCCCAGTCTGCTGTCCCCACATGCTTCAAGATGGCCACCATTGTTCCTGTACCCAAGAAGGCAAAAATAACTGAACTTAATGACTATTGCCCCGTAGCACTCACCTCTGTCATCATGAAGTGCTTTGAGAGACTAGTCAAGGATCATATCACCTCTACCTTACCTGCCACCCTAGACCCACTTCAATTTGCATACCGCCCCAATAGATCCACAGATGAGGCAATCGCCATCACTCTGCACACTGCCCTATCCCATCTGGACAAGAGGAATACCTACAGTATGTAAGAATGCTGTTTATTGACTATAGCTCATCATTCAAAACTATAGTACCCTCCAAGCTCATCATTAAGCTCGAGGCCCTGGGTCTGAACCCCTGTGCAACTGGATCCTGGACTTCCTGATGGGCCGCCCCCAGGTGGTGAAGGTAGGAAACAACACCTCCACTTCGCTGATCCTCAACACAAGGGTACGTGCTCAGCCCCCTCCTGTACTCCCTGTTTACCTATGACTGCCTGGCCAAGCACGCCTCCAACTCAGGCATCACGTTTGCAGACGACAATAGTAGGCTTGATTACCAACGATGCGAGACAGCCTACAGAGAGGAAGTGAGGGCTCTGGGAGTGTGGTACCAGGAAAACAACCTCTCACTCAACATCAACAAATCAAAGGAAATTATTGTGGACTTCAGGAAACAGCAGAAGGTGCACCCCTCTATCCACATCGACGGGACAGCAATTGAGAAGGTGGAAAGCTTCAAGTTTCTTGGCGTACACATCACTTACAAACTGAAATGGACCACCCACACAGATAGAGTGGTGAATAAGGCGGCTAAAGACATTTGGCTTGGCACCTAAAACCCTCACAAACTTTTACAATTGAGAGCATCCCGTCAGGCTGTATCACCGCCTGGTACGTCAACTGCACCCCCCACAACCGCAAGGCTCTCCAGAGGGTGGTGCAGTCTGCCCAACGCATTACCGGGGGCAAACTACCCGCCCTCTAGGACACCTACAGCACTCGATGTCACATGAAGGCCAAAAAGATCATCAAGGACATCAACCACCCGAGCCACTGCCTGTTCACCCCGTTATCATCCAGAAGGCAAGGTAAGTACAGGTGCATCAAAGCTGGGACCGAGAGACTGAAAAACTGCTTCTATCTCAAGGCCATCAGACAGTTAAACAGCCATCACTAGCCCATTAGAGGCTGCTGCCTATAGGCATAGACTAGAAATCACTGGACACTTTAAGAAATGGAACACTAGTCACTTTAATAATGTTTACATATCTGGCATTACTAATCTCATATGTATATACTGTATTCTATACTATTCTATGGTATCTTAGTCACTTAATAATGTTTACATATCTTGCATTACTCATCTCATATATATATACAGTATTCAATACTATTCTACTGTATCTTAGTCCATGCCGCTCGGCCATATACAGCGGGTGAAATAAGTATTGAACACGTCACCATTTTTCTCAGTAAATATATTTCCAAAGGTGCTATTGACATGAAATGTTCACCAGATGTTGGTAACAACCCAAGTAATCCATACATACAAAGAAACCAAAACAAATACGTTCAGAAATTAAGTTATGTGTAATAATGTGAAATGACACAGGGAAAAAGTATTGAACACACTTACTGATATTTATTTAATACTTTGTACTAAAGCCTTTGTTGGTAATGACAGCTTCTAGACGCCTCCTGTATGGAGAAACTAGTCGCATGCATTGCTCTGGTGTGATTTTGGCCCATTCTTCCACACAAACAGTCTTCAAATCTTGAAGGTTCCGTGGGCCTCTTCTATGAATCTTGATCTTCAGTTCTTTCCATAGATTTTCAATGGGATTTAAGTCAGGTGATTGGCTGGGCCATTCTAGCAGCTTTATTTTCCTTCTTTGAAACCAATTGAGAGTTTCCTTGGCTGTGTGTTTGGGATCATTGTCTTGCTGAAATGTCCACCCTCGTTTCATCTTCATCATCCTGGTAGATGGCAGCAGATTTTTGTCAAGACTGTCTCGGTAAATTTGCCCATTCATCCTTCCTTCAATTATGTGAAGTTTGCCAGTACCATTTGCTGAAAAGCAGCCCCACACCATGATGTTCCCACCTCCAAATGTCACTGTTGGTATGGTGTTTTTAGGGTGATGTGCAGTGCCATTTCTCCTCCAAACATGGTGTGTATTATGACATCCAAACAGTTCAATTTTGCTCTCATCTGACCACACTATATTCTCCCAGTATTTCACTGGCTTTTCCAAATGTTGTGCAGCAAACTTTAAACGAGCTTCAACATGCTTTTTTTCCAGCAATGGATTCTTGCGTGGTGAGCGTGCATACAGGCCATGGCGGTGGAGTGCATTACTTACTGTTTTCTTTGAGACAACAGTACCTGCTAATTGCAGGTCTTTTTGAAGCTCTCCACAAGTGGCCCTTGGCTCTTGGACAACTCTTCTGATTATTCTTTTCACTCCTCTGTCAGAAATCTTGCGAGGAGCACCTGGTCGAGGCAAATGGTGAAATTATTGTCTTTCCACTTCCGTATTATGGCCCCAACAGCGCTCACTGGAACATTCAGAAGCTTAGAAATGTGCCTATAACCAATGCCATCATTATGTTTTGCAACAATTAGGTTGCGAAGGTCTTGAGACAGCTCTTCGCTTTTACCCATCATGAGATGTGTCTTGTGTGACACCTTGGCAATGAGACCTTTTTGTAGGCCATCAGTTGGGACTGAACCAGCTGATATTAATTTGCACTGACAGGGGGCTGGATTGCTTTTTAATTACTGATAGTTTTCAGCTGTTGTCTTGGCTTTAAATGCCTTTTTGCACCTCCCTTTCTTCATGTGTTCAATACTTTTTCCCTGTGTCATTTCACATTATTACACATAACTTAATTTCTGAACTTATTTGTTTTGGTTTCTTTGTATGTATGGATTACTTGGGTTGTTACCAACATCTGGTGAACATTTCTATGTCAATAGCACCTTTGGAAATATATTTACTGAGAAAAATGGTGACGTGTTCAATACTTATTTCACCCGCTGTATGTAGTATATAGTCCTAATTCATTCCTTACTTAAATTTGTGTTTATTGGGTATATGTTGTTTAAATGTTAGGTAAACATTACTTGTTAGATATTACTACACAGTCGGAGGTAGAAGCACAAGCATTTCAATACGCCTACATTAACATCTGCTAAACACGTGTATGTGACCAATAACATTTTATTTCATTTTATTTTATTTGCTCACAGCGTTGACATCAGCAAACCGCTCGCCCACGCGGTGCCATTCACGCTGTCTGTCATCTGCTCGATAGAGTTTAAATCAGGACTCATCCGTGAAGAACACACTTCTCCAGCGTGCCAGTGGCCATCGAAGGTGAGCGTTTGCCTACTGAAGTCGGTTACGAAGCTGAACTGCAGTTTGGTCAAGACACTGGTAAGGACGACGAGCATGCAGATGAGCTTCACTGATACGGTTTCTGACAGTTTGTGCAGAAATTATTCGGTTGTGCAAACCCACAGTTTCATCAGATGTCCGGGTGGCAAGTCGGAGACGATCCTGCTGGTGAAGAAGCGGGATGTAGAGGTCCTGGGTTGGAGTGGTTACATGTGGTCTGCTGTTGTGAGGCCGGTTGGACGTACTGAAAAATTATTTTAAACACCATTGGAGGCGGCTTGTTGTAGGGAAATGAACAATACATTTTCTGGCAACAGCTCTGGTGGACATTCTTGCAATAAGCATGCCACTTTCACACTCCCTCAAAACTTGAGATGTCTGTGGCAAAACTGCACATTTTAGAGTGGCCTTTTATTGTCCCAAGAACAAGGTGCACCTGTGTAATGATCATGCTCTTTACAGTTTTTCTCAATCGATTTGGTACATTTCTCCAAACTCAGGTAACTGCTCTCAAAACATTTAACACAGTGATCTGTACACTTTGTAATTGTCCTAAACAGATAGTAAATTCTCCTTCATTTCATACTAATTACAAATCTAAAGCATCATTTTCTCAAAACACTGTTCACAAAATTCCCTAATGTTATCACAGCAGTTCATACAGCCAACCAAATCTTTAATATATCAGGAAAAACATTTGCAGCTTTTTCATTGGTCTTCACAAAGATCACAAGCATTTTTGTATCATTTTCAAAACACAACAAACAAAACTCTGTGAATTGTAAAATAGTCAGTTGCACACCTTATGTCCTCAATTAACCCCAAATTGATATCTGATGAGTTAGTAATCCACTCAACACAGAAAAAGCCAATTTCCTAAGTGTTCACACAGCTGTCTTAATTACAACAACTACAAAAGGGGAAGAGAAAAACAACAAAGATGACGAATGAGGAGAAAAGACAATAAAAAGAAGAAGAATGAGCAGTGGTGTAAGAGTGAGAGGTGGTGGACAGGGTAGAGGGAGAAGAAGAGGAGAAAGAGCAAGAAGAGCTGAAGATGTAGGAGAAGGAGCAAGAAGAGCTGAAGATGTAGGAGAAAGAGAAAGAAGAGCTGATGATGTAGGAGAAAGAGCAAGAAGAGCTGAGGATGTAGGAGAAAGAGAAAGAAGAGCTGAGGATGTAGGAAGAGGAGAAGATAGAGGAGTAGAGGGAGAAGAGATGGATAGATTGGAGGGCAATGGTATAGTGGAAAGAGAAAGAGTAGAAAATATAAGAAGAGATGGACAGAGAGGAAGAGGAGGGCAAGGTGTAAGAGGGGGGCAAGGTGTAAGAGGAGGGCAAGGTGTAAGAGGAGGGCAAGGTGTAAGAGGAGGGCAAGGTGTAAGAGGAGGGAGGAGAGGTAGAAGGATAGGGTACACACGTGTTTCAAATGAAATCAGAGCCACACTTATTGACCATGTCATAAATCATGGTCTCTCACTGAGAGAAGCTGGGCAGAGAGTTCAGCTCAATATAAACAGATCCAAAGTGGCTTCAATTATCCGCACATTTCAGAGGGAAAACCGGTAAGTAACTATATCATTCTACTTCTACAATGAGAGTCCATGTAGTCTTGTTTGACATAGGTCTAGATTTCTACAGTAAATGTTCATGCTTGTCCAAACATTTTTGAGAATTGAAGTTAGAGAACATTCAGTTGGACGAACAAGACTTCTTTCAATTGAACAAGAGCATGCCATTGTTGACATGGTGGTCCAGAACAACACCCTCCGCCTCAAAGAAATTCAGCAAAGAATAACACAGGACAATCAACTGTTCCACAATATCCACCAATGCAGTCTCTCCACAATTGATCGTGTTCTAAGGAGAAATGCAATCCGAATGAAGCAAGTATACAAAGTGCCCTTTGAGAGGAACTCCGTTAGAGTGAAGGAGTTGCGATTCCAGTTTGTTCAAGTATGTGCAACCCAATTACTGCACTTTTACTGTCAACACAAAGACATATTTTTCCTGAATTTTAAGTATGTGTCCATAAACTATTCCATGCTACTGTAAGTGAAAAGATTTAGGCATATCTATGTATACTGCTGCTTCAAAGTGTGAACTCAAACTTCAGCAACAGTTTCACAGTAGAATTGACTGCAATCAATGCCATTACTGTAAAACACTAACTTACTGTATTGTACCTTATGTTCTTTTTACTCTAGAGAATCTTGGAGTTGGATAGCAGTGCAACTCATTATGAGTACCTGTATATTGATGAAGCAGGCTTCAATCTTCACAATAAAAGGAGCAGAGGGAGAAATGTGATTGGCCATCGTGCTACAGTCAATGTCCCTGGACAACGAGGAGGCAACATCACTCTCTGTGCCACAATTTCTACAACTGGTGTTGTGGCACACAATGCTGTCTTGGGACCATACAACACAGCAAGGCTCCTACATTTTTTAAACCTCCTCAATGAAATCCTCTTTCCGCAAGGTGATCAGGAGCAAATGGTGCAGAATTTTGTAGTTGTTTGGGACAATGTCCAATTCCACCATTCAGCACTAGTGCGAGAGTGGTTTGAGAATCACCCACATTTCAGGATGGTGTTCCTTCCACCATATTCTCCTTTCCTGAATTCTTCTCCTCTTGGAGATGGAAAGTACATGATCGCAACCCTTACAACCAAGTAAGTCTTCTTCAAGCGATGGAAGAGGCCTGTGGAGATATTGGGGCACAAGCATGTCAAGGATGGATACAGCATTCAGCAAAGGCGTTTTTTCCCACGATGCATGACTCGTGAAAATATTTGCTGTGATGTTGATGAAATTCTCTGGCCAGATGTAATTGAGAGGCATGATCAATAAATTAATTGATTCAATGAATGCAGTACATTTTTTATTTTATTTTTTATTTACCTATGTACTTATTTGCATAATATTTTTTTTGTGGGGTGACAACTCATTGTTATACACCTGAACTCCTCATTAAAGAACTTAATGAAAAACATGTATTTTCATTTATTTCTTTGTGTATCTTCAGCTGAATTTGTTATCAAATCAACAGAGAACACACTTTTAGTTTTGATGTTAATATTGAATTTTAATAAATGCATTACTAGAATAAAATGCTGTGTTTCATTGTGCAGTGAATACTTCACTGTTTCGCCAACATAAGAGTGTGTTTAGTTTGCTGTGTTAACTGTTTTGAGAGCTGTTACCTGAGTTTGGAGAAATGTACCAAATCGATTGAGAAAAACTGTAATAAGCTTCTTGATATGCCACACCTGTCAGGTGGATGGATTATCTTAGCAAAGGAGAAAAACTCACTGACATTTTAGAGAAATAAGATTTTTGTGCATACAGAACATTTCTGGGATCTTTTATTTCAGCTCATGAAACATGGGACCAACACTTAACGTTAATATTTTTTGTCAGTATATTTAGCAGTCTTATGGCTTAGGGTTAGAAGCTGTTCAGGGTCTTGTTGGTTCCAGACTTGATGCATCGGTACCCCTTGCCGTGCAGTAGCAGAGAGAACAGTCTATGACTTGGGTTGCCGAAGTCTTTGACAATCTTGAGGACCTTCCACTGACACCACCTGGTATAGAGGTCCTGGATGGCAGGCAGCTCGGCCGTAGTGATGTACTGGGCCGTACGCATTACCCTCTGTAGCGCCTCGCTGTTGAATGCCAAGCAGTTACCATACCAAGTGCTGATGTAGCCAGTCAAGATCTATAACTTTTTGTGGGATCTGAGGGCCCATGCCGAATCTTTTCAGCCTCCTGAGGGGGAAGAGGCATTTTCGTCCCTTCTTCGTGCCTTCTTCGTGCCTTCTTTGTGACTTCTTCGTGCCTTCTTCGTGCCTTCTTCGTGACTTCTTCGTGACTTCTTCACGACTGTGTTGATGTGTGTGGACCATGACAGTTAATTTGTTATGTGGAAACCGATGAACTGAAGCTCTCGGCCCACTCCACTACAACCCTGTCGATGTGGATGGGGGTGTGCTCAGAGCTCCGTTTCCTGTAGTCCACTATCAGCTCCTTTGTCTTGCTGACGTTGAGGGAGAGGTTGTTGTCCTGGCATCACACTGCCAGGTCACTGACCCACTCACTATAGGCTGTTTCATCATAGTCTGTTATCAGGTCAACCACCGTTGTGCCGTCAGCAAACATTTTTTAGGGGGTATATCAGTTTGATTATTGCAAATATATTGTGGCTTCTATCAATGTAATTGTCTGTATCATTTCCAATCCCCCTTATATTTTGGGGGTGAATATACAGTGCATTTGGAAAGTATTCAGACCCTTCCCTTTTTCCACATTTTGTTACGTTACAATCTTATTCTAAAATTGATTAAATAGCTTTTTTCCCTCATCAGTCTACACACAATACCCCATAATGAGGAAGCTAAAACAGATTTCTAGAAATGTTAACACATTTAGACATAAAGACAGAAATATGACATTACATATGTATTCAGAACCTTTACTCAGTACTTTGAAGAAGCACCTTTGGTAGCGATTACAGTCTAGAGTCTTCTTGGGTACGATGCTACATGCTTGGCACACCTGTATTTGGGGAGTTTCTCCCATTCTTCTCTGCAGATCCTCCCAAGCTCTGACAGGTTAGATGGGGAGTGTCGCTGTACAGTTATTTTCAGGTTTCTCCAGAGATGGGCCACTCAAGGACATTCAGAGACTTTTCCCGAAGCCATTCCTGTGTTGCCTTAGCTGTGTGCTTAGGGTCGTTGTCCTGTTGGAAGGTGAACCTTCGCCCCAGTCTGAGGTCATGAGTGCTCTGGAGCAGGTTTTCATCAAGGAGCTCTCTGTACTTCCCACAATAGCATCAAATAAAATAGAATCACATTTAATTGGTCACATACACATATTTAGAAGATGTTATTGTGGGTGTAGCGAAAAGTAGAGTCAACACAGCATGATGCTGCCACCACCATGCTTCCCTGTAGGGATGATGCCAGGTTTCCTCCAGACGTGACGCTTGGCACTCAGGCCAAAGAGTTCAATCTTGGTTTCATCAGACCAGAGAATCTTGTTTCTCATGGTCTGAGAGCCCATTAGGTACCTTTTGGCAAACTCCAAGAGGGCTGTCATGTGCCTTTTACTGAGGAGTGGCTTTTGTCTGGCCACTCTACCATAACGGCCTTATTGGTGGAGTGCTGCAGAGATAGTTGTCCTTCTGGAAGGTTCTCCCATCTCCACAGAGGAACTCTGGAGCTCTGTCAGAGTGACCATCGGGTTCTTGGTCACCTCCCTGACCAAGGCCCTTCTCCCCCGATTGCTCAGTTTGGCCGGACGGCCAGCTCTGGGAAGAGTCTTGGTGGTTCCAAAGTTCTTCCATTTAAGAATGATGGAGGCCACTGTGTTCTTGGGGACCTTAAATGCTGCAGAATTGTTTTGGTACCCTTCCCCATATCTGTGCCTCGACACAATCCTGTCTTGGAGATCAACGGACATTTCCTTTGACCTCATGGCTTGGTTTTTGCTCTGACAAGCACTGTCAACTTTGGGACCTTATATAGACTGGTGTGTGCCTACCCAAATAATGTCCAATCAATTGAATTTACCACAGGTGGACTCTAATCAAGTTGTAGAAACATCTCAATAATGATCAATGGAAACAGGATTCACCTGAGCTCAATTTCCACTCTCATAACAAAGGGTCTGAATATAATATATCATTTATAACTAGTTTGACTAATTTGACTAGTACTGTATATTTATATATAAGGGTTTTTCTTTATTTTTACTATTTCTACATTGTAGAATAATAGTGAATACATCAAAACTATGAAATAACACATATGAAATCATGTAGTAACCAAAAAAATGTTAAACAAATCAAAATATATTTAAGATTTTAGATTCTTCAAAGAGGCCACCCTTTGCCTTGATGGCAGCTTTGCCCACTCTTGGCATTCTCTCAACCAGATTCACCTGGAATGCTTTTCCAACAGTCTTGAAGGAGTTTCCACATATGCTGAGCACGTGTTGTCTGCTTTTCCTTCACTCTGCGGTCCAACTCATCCCAAACCATCTCAATTGGGTTGAGGTCAGGTGATTGTGGAGGCCAGGTCATCTGATGCAGCACTCCATCACTCTCCTTCTGGATCAAATAACCCTTACACAGCCTGGAGGTGTGTTGGGTCATTGTCCTGTTGAAAAACAAATGATAGTCCCATTATGCTCAAACCAGATGCGATGGCGTATCGCTGCAGAATGCTGTGGTAGCCATGCTGGTTAAGTGTGCCTTGAATTCTAAATAAATCACCAACAGTGTCATCAGATTTCCACCGGTCTAATGTCCATTGCTTGTGTTTCTTGGCCCAAGCAAGTCTCTTCTTATTATTGGTGTCCTTTAGTAGTGGTTTCCTTGCAGCAATTCACCATGAAGGCCTGATTCACAGAGTCTCCTCTGAACAGTTGAGGTCAGAGATGTGTCTGTTACTTGAACTCTGTGAAGCATTTATTTGGGCTGCAATTTCTGAGGCTGGTAACTCTAATGAACCTATCCTCTGCAGCAGAGGTAACTCTGGGTCTTCCTTTCCTGTGGCGGTCCTCATGAGAGCCAGTTTCATCATAGCGCTTGATGGTTTTTGTGACAGCACTTGAAGAAACTTTCAAAATTCTTGAACTGTTCTGTATTGACTGACCTTCATGTCATAAAGTTATGATGGACTGCCATTTCTCTTTGCTCATTTGAGCTGTTCTTGCCATAATATGGACTTGGTCTTTCACCAAATAGGGCTATCTTCTGTATACCAACCCTACCTTGTCAGAAGGAAAGAAGGAAAGAAAATGACATGTAATACATTGCTACAAAAATAAATTGACTGTATACATACAAATGTGCAAATCTTTTTTCTGTGTACTACAGTATTGTACAGTACTGACTTTTCCCAGTAGACTTTTACCTACGGTTGAAATCGGTATCTAAAAAGCTCAGTGTGATACACAATAGCATCCAGCTAGACAAAAACTGAAATTTGTATATAACAAACATTTCCATGGTAAAAAAACATCTAAACATTTTGACCAGTACGGCTCACACGATGACAAAAAAACATTTCATTTTGGTGGCATTGGCCGATTTATTGACAGAATAACTAGGTTTTGAAGCATGAATTAAATGTTTTGGGTGAGTTACTACATTTTGCACACATGCAATAGAGTTGTGATGTCCCATAAAACAGTTGTGACAATTGCACTTACAGTTTAGAGAATGTTAAGACAGTTTCAAAAAATGAGCCAAAGCGATTGAGAAAAACTGGTGAAAAAGCACACAGTGCCCCCTACAGAACAGAAGCAGATGAACATCCAAAAGCATTTCCAAAGCCCTCACCTCAATTGTATTGTATACCGTTATTAAAAAAATATATTTATTTATTATTTATTTCCACAATGAACTAATAATATGCGTAATATTGTAGGCAGTTCATATGAAGGATTGTTACCTTTAACTAGAACTGGCATTACAAAAATGTACTTTTTTGGCAAGTAATTATTATATCAGATGTTTTAATGAGCAGCTTTGAGAAATTCCTTGTATATTATGCTCACCCACACGAGGGCTTTGCTTTGTAGGACCAACCCTGCCAGGCAGGTACAGACTCATGAGGGGGCGGAGCTGCTTTAGTGTGTCTCTGACCGTGTTTATCTTTCTGTCTTGGCTGCTTATAGACTACTAACAGTAGGCCCATAAAACAGATAAGGACTTCTCCTTAGCGTGTGGGTCGCTCACTAAAACACAAACCCCACCTTCCATAACAATACACCCGCACATACCCACATACAGTACTGTGCCTTCCATATCCTCTGTTTGCTGTGTTTTTATCTTTACCATGTTGATTCCTACCTAACTTCAGGTTTTTGAGTACTTTTGTGTTCCAGTTCCTTATATTTGAAAATGTATTACTTCAATAATGACCCTTTCTTCTAAAGCTGTCTTTTATATATTTATAAATACTATGAATAGAAAGTCGAATACTAATTATAAAAAACAGCTAGATGTATATTATCCATGTCCGTGTTCAGCCAAGGTGCCCGAGAAACATCGGATATTACAGTTCTTCAGATCCCGTTGATAGGATAATCTCTAACGGAGTTTGTCCAGTTTGTTCTCCAGTGATTGCATGTTTGCCAATAGAACAGAGGAAGAGACGGTTTATTAATTTGCGTATGTAGTCTCGTCAGGGAGCAAACTGTTTGCCTCTCTTGCACCGTCTCTTCCTCTTTCAAGTCCGGAATGATCAGTACATCCACAGCCGCCGACTCGTTGAAGTAGAAATCTTAATACATCGAGGTTAGTGATCGCTGTTCTGATGTCCAGAAGTAGAACTCTTCATCCAAATCAAGGTTAGTGATCACTTTTAGTCACATCCATCCTATTTCGAGATAAGTACGCTTCTGCGTTCCAAAACTGAGGACGGAGAGATTTAAGAAGAAAAAAAGGCATTGTCGTGTAACACATCCTGTATGGACAGGATATGATGAGACTGTATGGACAGGATATGATGAGACTTTATAGACAGGAAATTATGAGATGCTACAGAGACAATGATTCCAGAGCTCTTAACACTAAATGGTTAATTGATAAATGTGTATAGAACATGAAGACCTGCACACCTTTAGGAGACCTGGAAGGCAGGACAAATCAACGTGACATATTAATGTAAGAAATGGTCTGATATCACAAACGGTGCATACAATACAACTCTCTTCTCAATAGTAGATTATCAGTACCCCCCCCAGGAGTCTTAACATGTTCCATACCGATGTATCTCAGAGAGCTAATATTGTGACGAGACTCCATGAAAGGGTCTGATGTTACTCCTTTGTTCTGCTATCCTTGTTTTCAAAGCTTGTTTAATTTTTCTTAAATAGCATAGGCCACAAATACACTTGATCAGGTATATCCTATTTTTTGTGGAACATGTAATGATGCCCTTAATCTTAACGGCCTTGCCCGTGATAGGGTGATTGAACATTGTGCATTTGTTCATAAAGTTACGCTGAGTACATCAGCCACATCTGTAATTACATTGTCTAAGAAGGTGCTACGTGGCACTGGTGGAAGATCAGACCTCACCACCATTTGACTGATGTTGGGGGCGCATCTGAAGACTACCCGCAGAGGTTTTTTTAAATGTCTTATCCAGTTGTGGATCAGTGCTCAAGATGTGCCAGTGTTTTTTAATGATATGGTCAAACTGTTTACCAAGTGGGGAGTACTGAAGGAAGCATTGAATGAATTGATAAATGTGGCTGAGCTGAGCTCTTAAAACCTAATGGGTCATTAATAAATGTGGCCAGTTGAATTGGATGGCAGGGAGGCCATTGTAACAAATCTCATGTGTGGAGAGATAAGGGAATTGGGGAAATGTCCCAAATGACACCCTATTCCCTATGTAGTGCACTAATGTTGAGGTAACAATAATAATAATAATAATAATAATAGTAATAATAATAATAATAACAATAATAATAATAATAATAATAGTAATAATAACAATAATAATAACAATAATAATAATAATAATAATAATAATAGTAATAATAATAATAATAATAATAATAGTAATAATAATAATAATAATAATAATAATAATAATAGTAATAATAATAATCATGTTTAAGTTAAATGTTAAATGCTTCTTTCAGACTACAGAATGGAAGAATTGATTTTGGATGCTTCTGATACTTTTGTTGACGGGTAGTCTGGTCAAAAGTAGTGCACAATATAGGGAATAAGATGCCATTTTGGACGCACCCAGTGTGTCAGGACTGGGAAGGAATTCCCCACAGTGTGAGGGCAGGGGAGAAAGAACAGTGGTAATATGCGGTGCATTGATTCCACATGGCTGAACACAATCAGAGAGGGATAATGGCAAAGTGTATTACTGAGAGGGCTCTGGCTGAGAGGGCCCTGGCGCTCACACACTGTAGTAGCCAGAAAAAATAGATGTGAAAGTTTGCCCTCTATTGGCAGTCTGCCTGAAGAGATCAGTGATGTAGGTTCAGAGAACTGTAATACAGCGTCAGTTGTATTGCCCATTTCAATGGAATCACTGGTCAAAGAACTGTGAGAGCGCATATAACCATTTATTTAATGGAGTATTATGACATTGATAGGCTGAAGGCCTGAAGAGCAAAATGTCACACTGAAACATTGAAAGCTTTTCAGAAGTAAACTGACCTGAAATTCACCTGGGTATTTCTGAGATGATGAAAAACAATTTCTAACGTCTTAAAACGTTCTTAAAAGTGGCCAGTGAAGCGAGGAAAGCCTCTGGGAAGATTGTAAACACACAAAAAAAGTTGCACTGTCACTGCCCAGACAGACAGACATATAGTAATACAGCAGCATGTTCTGAGACGCATGTCAGTCGCTTACCAAATGGAACCGTATTCCCTAGATAGTGCACAACTTTTCACCACAGTCCTATGGGCCCATGTCAGGAATAGGTTGCCATTTTGGACTTAATTGAAGTCTTTGGTGATTTCAGGTTTGAAAACAGTAAAAGAGTAAAAGAAGTGTCAGTGAGCAGAGATAGAGAGATACGTTTTATGGACAGGCCTCTGAGTTACAGTTGAATTCTTATTGAAAGAGATGGGGGAGAATCCTAGGTTTTTTTAGAGAAAGTCAGAAGAGAGAAATACATGCTTGTTCAAGTCTTAAATTAAAAGTTTTGAAAATGTGTCTTTCAAACAATGACTAGAGCTAGGCTCCCTTCTTGGTGGCCAGCTCCACTTTAAAAATGTATCTTTCATACATTGATAAAGATGTGAATTGAGTTGATGATCAGGAATGAGTGTGCCAATCATTGTCACCTGTAGGAAGAAGATATGCTGAGTGATGTCCTGAACCAACTCCTCCTCTGCGTTCTCAGGGTAAAACTTGGCCAGGAAATTAAGGGTGATTGGTTCCAACTTGGACACATCCCACTGGACAAAAACTGGTTTAATCAACAATGTTTCCACATCATTTCAACAACAACAAAAAAATGTGATGACGTTGACTCAACATGGAAGACTAATTGGATTAGCAACAAGTCATCAATGTAAAGGAATTTCGGATGTTTTTCACTCAACTTTTAACCTATATCCAATGATATGGTGAAATGTTTTGTTGATTTCACGTTGAATTCACGTTAGTTGACAACTCAACCAAATGTAAATCAAAACTAGATATTGAAATGACGTCTGTTCCCAGTGTGATTGTGGTCCAAAACCTGCAAGAGTCAGATGTTATTATTATTATTTTTATTAGCCTAACAGTTTCTTGCCATGCTCATGACATCCCTGGAAGACTTATGGCTGGTGAACAGATGGGGGACACTGAGTACCAACCAACACATCAACGTGTGTGGGAAATTTTGACATCATACTGGAACCCAAAGAACCAGGTCTTTCTCAGTCCTAGAGCCCAGCACACCAGATCAAAGAACCAGGTATCTCTCATTCCCAAAGCCAGGCGCACCAGATCCAGATCTCTCTGTCCTAGAGCCCAGCACACCAAATCCAAAATATCTTTCCATTTGACCTAGATATAAGGCAGAGGGTAAGAAAAGTCATGAGAGTCTTGAAAGGCTACAGCTGCCTTTGTTCAGGCTGGACATCAAATCAAATTTAGACCATGAAATGCTTATTTACGAGCCCTTTCCCAACAATGCATAGTTAAAAAGCAAGATAGAAATAGCACAATTGTTATTTATTTTATTAAAGGAAATATTAACACAATAAAATAACAAAAACAAGGTTATATACAAGGAGTACCTGTACCGAGTCAATGTGCTGGGGGTACGAGGTACTTGAGGTGATTGAGGTAATATGTACATGTAGGTAGGGGTAAAAGTGACTAGGCAATCAGGATAGATTATAAACAGAGTAGCAGCAGTGTGTGTTAATCAAATCAAATGTATTTATAAAGCCCTTTTTATATCAGCAGATGAAGAATGTGAAAGTGTTTCTGTCTGTGTGTGTGTGTGTGTGTGTGTGTGTGTGTGTGTGTGTGTGTGTGTGTGTGTGTGTGTGTGTGTGTGTGTGTGTGTGTGTGTGTGTGTGTGTGTGTGTGTGTGTGTGCCCGCGCGTGTGTGTGTGGGTGGACTCAATATAAATGTGTGTGTTTTGTGTGTGTGTAGTATGTGTGGGTGTGTGGGTAGAGTCCAGTGAGTGTGTGTTGGAGTATCCCTGTAGTATGTGTGAGTGTGTGGGTAGAGTCCAGTGAGTGTGTGTTGGAGTATCCCTGTAGTATGTGTGAGTGTGTGGGTAGAGTCCAGTGAGTGTGTGTTGGAGTATCCCTGTAGTATATGTGAGTGTGTGCATAGAGCCGGTGCAAGAGAGTCACTGCAAAACAAACAATAATAGGAGGTCAATGTAAATAGTCTGGGTAGCCATTTGATTCATTGTTCAGCAGTCTTATGGCTTGGAGATAGAAGCTGTTCAGGAGCCTTTTGGTCCTATGACTTGTGTGGCTGACGTCTTTGACAATTTTTAGGGTGTTTCTCTGACACCGCCTGGTATAGAGGTCCTGGAAGGCAGGGAAAGATCAGCCAGTCCATATTTCATAAGCTCAGTTCAAGACAGAGGGCCTATACTGTATCCATCCAGGTCAAATCTCAGATAGGCATATCAGACGCACATTTTTTCCCAATTAAAAAAGCTTTAATCTCCGACTTTCTCCAGAAGGACATTCATAGATATTCACTGCCATCTTGTGGTACATTTTATAGTTAACATTTTTGTTATTAAGCGGACGCTCTTATTCAGAGCAGGAGCAATTATGGTTAAGTGCCTTGCTCAAGGGCACATCGGCAGACTTTGCACCTAGTCGGCTCTGGGATTCAAACCAGTAACCTTTTGGTTACACAGACCCACAAAGAATTCGAAAACAAATCGGTTTTTGATAAACTCCCATATCTATTGGGTGAAATACCACAGTGTTCCATCACAGCAGCAAGATTTGTGACCTGTTGACACATGAAAAGGGCACCCAGTGAAGAACAAACACCATTGTAAATACAACCCATATTTATGTTTATTTATTTGCACATCGTTACAACACTGTATATAGACATAATATGACATTTGAAATGTCTTTATTCTTTTGGAACTTGTGTGAGTGTAATATTTACTGTTCACTGTTTATTGTTTATTTCACTTTTGTTTATCCATTTTACTTGGGAAAGAGAGTGAGAGAAAGAGAGTGTGAGAGAGAGAGAGAGAGAGAGATAGAGAGACAGAGACAGAGAGAAAGAGACTGAAGGAGGAAATGTGTGTGTGTGTGTGTGTGTGTGTGTGTGTGTGTGTGTGTGTGTGTGTGTGTGTGTGTGTGTGTGTGTGTGTGTGTGTGTGTGTGTGTGATTGGCTTATTCTTCTTTGGTTGTAACTTTAGCATACAGTGCCATCTACTGGTGATACGAAATACCAACAGATGGGAATGACATTGGGCACAGTAGCCAACAGTAGGCCCTATACTGGTAATGGTAGAGTAATGGGCTCTCTTCAGCCAGTTTGCTATTTTTTTTTATTGTTGGTAAGTTAAGTGTAAATGTAGCACATTGTGAATCTTACTCCTCCCGAGTTCGCACCAGGTATGGGCCGAACCTGGAGAAAGCAGTACTCACTAAGCAAGCTGCGTGACGTCCTTTACATAAGCACAATGGTAAAGACAATGGCACTTACTGGTAATTGTTGATTGTAAACCTACACAGTGGACCCAAATTTATATGAAGTGGGATTAATCTGATTTTGCAGCGTTATGTTATGCCACTCAATATACTGAATAAATGAGTATACAACCTCTCTCACGCATGTGTGTGTGTGTCCAGTTGTTCAGCGCGTCAGACTCTTCATGATCAGAGCAGATACGAGTGAGGAAAGAGTGAGGAAAGAGTGGGGAAAGAATGGAGAAAGAGTGGTGAAAGAGTGGGGAAAGAATGGAGAAAGAGTGGGGAAAGAGTGGGGAAAGAATGGAGAAAGAGTGGGGAAAGAGTGAGGAAAGAGTGGGGAAAGAATGGAGAAAGAGTGGGGAAAGAGTGAGGAAAGAGTGGGGAAAGAGTGGGGAAAGAGTGGGGAAAGAGTGAGGAAAGAGTGGGGAAAGAGTGGGGAAAGAGTGGGGAAAGAGTGAAGAAAGAGTGGGGAAAGAGTGAGCAAAGAGTGGGGAAAGAGTGGGGAAAGAGTGGGGAAAGAGTGAGGTTCATCAGGTCATTTTGTCCTTCTTACCCCACCACACCCCTCCCTCTGACATGAAATGTTACATACAGCTCAGGAAGTTGTAGCATATATTTTCACGTCCAAGACTACACTTTAAATAACCACTGGTAATCACAGTACGTTTTCACGTCTGGGATTACACTTTAAATAACCACTGGTAATCACAGTACATTTTCATGTCGGAGACTACACTTTAAATAACCACTGGTTATCACAGTATGTTTTCACGTCCGAGGCTACACTATAAATAACCACTGGTTATCACAGTACTTTTTCACGTCCGAGACTACATTTTAAATAACCACTGGTTATCACAGTACTTTTTCACGTCCGAGACTACATTTTAAATAACCACTGGTTATCACAGTACGTTTTCACGTCCGAGACTACACTTTAAATAACCACTGGTTATCACAGTATGTTTTCACGTTGTGGTTGATGACTGCTGCAAACATCCAAAGCCCACTCATACAGCACATGTAGTCCTAGGCTATTGTGAGCTATGAGATACAGCTTGAAGAAGCTATATCTTATGCAGTGGTCTGTACGTAGGACTGCCGTTTCTGTCTACTCATGGCACTAACTTACCACTTTGCTACATATAGCCTTGTGCAACTGAGGTGATGTGATTGTGAACTCTGCTTGTGTGATGAACCTTACCTGAGTCTTGAAGGCTTTAGCTTTGAAATTGATCATGTATACTGGTATTTTAACTAGCCTACAGTAGGCCCTTGGTGATATTGGCAGAAAGAGACAGTCATAGGTTTGGTCAGTAGCTAAGCAAAACATTTGTATTGTTAGTATGTTAAGTGTAAGCAAAGTTATTGACAATAGCACAAAGTTGATTGTTCAGTACACAGTGGGCCCTTATCTATATTACAGGAAGTAAAGATCAACCTGACATGTACATTCACATCAATCTACGTTTTGTTTATATCTGCAACATATGTTAAGCCATTGATTATGCTAAATCAATTTGTTAATAGAATTAAAAGCAAGCTATGGGTACATGACACTGTTTCTCCCAACATGCGTTAATCCTGCCTTGCTCTCTCGTGAATGAAGACCTTTCTCTGAGCTGACTTCCTCTTCCTGTCTCTCCTTTGAGTTGCAGACTCCTGAGCCACCGCTGCTCGTCTCTGAAAACACAGAGAGATATAAATATCCCCCGAGTGCAGCAGAACATGCAACATTCACAGTATACTAATAGTAACAATCCACCATCACCCAGTCTGTCATTACTCTTCCACACTTACTTTACGGAAATCAAAATTACAATGCTTGTCTTTCATAATTTGGTCAGAAATACTTGTGTGTGTGTGTGTGTGTGTGTGTGTGTGTGTGTGTTTGTGCGTGTGTGCACAATTTAAATTCAATATGTTGGCTTGGGGCGGCAGGTAGCCTAGTGGTTAGAGCGTTGGGCTAGTAACCAAAAGGTCGCTGGTTTGAATAACCTAGCTGACAAGGTGAAAAAAATAAACTGTCGATGTGTCTGTCCTTGAGCAAGGCACTTAACCCTAATTTGCTCCAGGGGCTGACCCTGTAGGTAGGCTGTCATTGTTAATAAGAATTTGTTCTTAACTGACGTGCCTAGTTAAATAAAGGTTAAATAAAAATAAATACAATTCCTAACATATAAACCATGTTATGTTGTTACTAACAACAGAAAGGGGCGGGGCTAGTAGCCCGGCCCCCTGCACCAGAAAGGGGCGGGGCTAGTAGACCGGCCCCCTGCGCCAGAAAGGGGCGGGCCTAGTAGATCGAGATAATCGGAGTAAACAGTAAAGATGGCGACGCCTGGAGCAGGAGAGGGGTGCTCCAGTCTGAACGGGATCATTTCCGAGACAGATCAACAAACATTTACAGACCTACCAGCCGAATTAATTGAGTACATCTTATGCTTTCCTGTCCTCAAACATGTCGACATTTGCAGCGTTTCCTGTAGCTGCAAGCGGCTACACGACGTTTGCCACAGCAGGGGGAAGGTATGGGGACACCAGTACAAACTCAGGTGAACTGACATTATTATCTTGCTAGATCGATAAATGTACCTATCTAATGCTAAATGCCATCTAAATAGAAGTTGACCCTCTAAAATATGATATATTTCAGTACAGTCAGAACAGATCCGTTTTAGTGAGAAAGCAAGGTAGCTGTCTAACGGCCGTTGACATTCTGCTGATGCACAGAATTCGACATCACGCAAAAGCAATAGGTAACTACTACTAAAATATCTTAGTCAACATTAACCATTATTGTCTTGCTCCTTATCGTGCCTCTGAGAACAGATTTTGAAATCGTGTGACCTTGAATACTGGGAAATACAGTGATTGGACTGCAGGTCTCGTGTAACATTAGTTCTTGCAAAAATCAGTTGGCTTGACATGGCACTTTGCTGACTGGTTTTCTCTGACTGAGCCCCATGCAGTAGTGGTTCAGAATCTATTGGTATTCTTTGAAGGCCACAAACCATTAGCTAGCTACTTATCACTTGCGATGTACTTAGTGCTGAGCCATGTTTTTAGACTTTAAAATATATTGAAAATATTCCGTTGTCTCTGATCAGGTCCACATTGGACATCAATAGAAAAATAGTAAATTACAATGAAATAATACAATATTTAAGTTGTGCATATTATTATTAAGTTGTGTTTTTATTTGATTACTTTGTCGTTATGTCGTCCCCATACTGTACCGTCTTTAGTCATTCTATTTATACTGAACAAAAATATAAATGTAACATGTACGGAACTTGTAAGTGATTAGTAGTAAGCTGCCATGCTTATTGTCATTCTGACTTAGCCTAGCTATACTGAACAAAAATTAACGCAACATTCAATAATTTCAAAGATTTTACTGAGTTACAGTTCATATAAGGGAATCAGTCCATTTTAAATAAATAAATTAGGCCCTAATCTATGAAATTCACATGGCTGGGCAGGGGCCCACCCACTTGGGAGCCAGGCCCAGCCACAAAGGGGCTTTATTACAGACAGACAACACTCTTAAGTTTCATCAGCTGTCTGTGTGCCTGGTCTCAGACGATCTCGCTGGTGAAGAAGCTGGATGTGGATATCCTGGGCTGGCGTGGTTACACATTGTCTGTGGTTGTGAGGTCAATTGGACTTAATGCCAAATTCTCTAAAACGATATTGGAGGGGGCTTATGGTATAGAAATTGGCAACAGCTCTGGTGGACATTCCTGCAGTCAGCATGCCAATTGCACCTGCCCTCAACTTGAGACATCTATGGCATTGTGTTGTGTGACACAACTGCACATTTAAAAGTGGCTGTTTATTGTCCCCAGCACAAGGTGCACCTGTGTAATAATACATTTTATTTGGCGGACGCCTTTCTAGACACTCAAGGACATCCTACACAGACATAAAGGAAATCAGTTGTACTACAGTGGGGTAACATCAAAATAATAAATGAATGAAACTAGAAGTTAAAAGCTTTCTGGAAAAGGTGGGTCTTCAGTAATTAGATAACTGTATCTGCATGTTGAATGTGTGGGGGAAGCAAGTTCCAGAGCCTAGGTGCTGAGCAGGAAAAAGCCCTCGCACCCATAGTTGATAGGCGGAAAGGGGGGATGACGAAGGCCAGCAGAGGCAGAGCGGAGGGAGTGGGAGGGGACATAGTCAGACAAAAGGTCAGAAAGGTAAGTAGGTGCAAGATTATGGAGGGCTTTGTAGGTGAGGAGGAGGGTCTTGAAATCAATTCGGTAAGATACAGGAAGCCAATGAAGACTAATGAGGATGGGTTTAATGTGTTCAGATGATTTTGTACCAGTGAGGATTCTGGCCGCAGAGTTCTGAACCAGTTGTAGTCTGTTGGTGAGTTTTTTGGGGAATACCGGTGTGTAGAGTGTTGCAGTAGTCAAGCCGGGAAGTGACGAGAGCATTCATGAGTGTTTCATTACTGGCATGTGACAGAGAGAGTCTGAGCCTGGAGATGTTGCGGAGGTGGAAAAATGAGGTCTGGGTAACTGTTTTTATGTGTGGTTCAAATGAAAGGGAACTATCCAGAGTGACACAGAGGCTTTTATCTTGAGTTGACAGAGGGACTGGGAAACCGTCTATAGTGATGTTGATGTTGTGGTGTTTGGAGAGGATGGATTTGGACCCAATAAGCATGACCTCTGTCTGATTACTGTTTAGTTTTAAGAAGTTTGTGCTCATCCAATTGTGAATGTCTTGGAGGCAGTTGGTGAGGCAGGTAGGAGTATGGACAGATGCAGGTTTGGTGGAGAAGTAGAGCTGGGTGTCATCAGCATAACAGTGAAATGTAATGTTGTGGTGTTGCATAATCTTACCCAGGGGTAGGAGGTATATGATCAGCTTTTTTGATATGCCACACCTGTCAGGTGGATGGATTATCTTGGCAAAGGAAAAATGCTCACTAACAGGGATATAAACACGTTTTGCACAACATTATAGAGAAATAAGCTCTTAGTGCGTATGGAACATTTCTGGGATCTTTAATTCCAGCTCATGAAACATGGGACTAAGACTTTACATTTCAGGTTTTATATTTTTGTTCAGTAAAGTTAGGCTGTCAAAGTATGCTGCAGTGCTGTCTGACAATAATTGTACTAGTTCTTCAAAGTAGATAAGGTAAACTTTCACAAATTGTCTCTGGCCCTCTTGCCGTTGTGTTGTGCACATTCATCTCTCATGTGGTATGTGTTTATTTAACGTAATGTAGCAGGTGTAAAAGTGTATCTGTCCAGAGATTTGTATATAATGACCAGATGCTCATGTCTCCGCTCTAACAATGGGAGTCGTTGTCCCGAAGGTGGGAAGGCAGGTGACATGCTTAGGTCCAAAATAAACCCATAGAAACGCATTGGGCTTGTTTTGGACAGATTTTGTCACGAGTGAAACCTTACGCTTTGCCTCTTCCTCTCTGATCTGTCTTAACCAGGAAAAAATTGGCACAATGGGTTATGGTCATTGTAGTTAATTTCTGCGCTGAACTGGGTTGAGTATTTGCTTAATGAAAACTATACCTCCCTTAAGGCCAGTGTCTTGATTTGATTTCTTTCGTGAATTATTTGATTTCTCTCTAGAGAAACGGCTCGTTAGGCTCACAAAAAAAAGAATCAAGCGGAATTCAAGTAATTGAACCGACGTTGGTCAATTAGTTGTTTAATAGCCCCAAAAATAAAAGGATGTTGGTTAATCGTTCAGCACTAAATTCAAGCCTAATGCAGATTGCAGACATTAGATGCTTTTGGATTGTTTTATTGTGAATGATCATATCTGTCAGACTGTCACACACCTCAAGTCAATACTTTATATGGCTAACTGTCTGCCTTAACTTTCTGACTGCAGTCCCTTTTCCTACACTCCCCAGATGGCCAAGATTGCAGAAGCATTACCGCCAGAACGAGTGTTGTGATTGGCTGAAAGAATACAGAACGCGGCACACTGTTGGTCTACAAATACGACGAACAGTTGTATCCATCTCCCAAAGATTCTTCACAGAAGTTGTAAGTGATGTCTTTAGTAGTAAGCTGCCATGGTTATTGACTTAGCCTAGCTATACAGAACAAAAATATGAACGCAACATGCAACAATTTAAAAGATGTTACTGATTTACTGTTACAAATCAGTCAATTTTAAATGAATCCATTATGCCCTAATCTATGGATTTCACATGACTGGGCAGGGGTGCAGCCATGGGTGGGCCTGGGAGGGCACAGCCAATCAGAATGAGTTTTATTACAGACAGAAATACTCCTCAATACTCCTGGCAACAGCTCTGGTGGACATTCCTGCAGTCAGCATGACAATTGCATGCTCCCTCAAAACTTGAGACATCTGTGGCGTTGTGTTTTGTGACAAAACTGCACATTTTAGAGTGGCCTTTTGTCCCACCTGTCTAATGATCATGCTGTTTAATCAGCTTCTTGATATGCCACACCTGTCAGGTGGATGGATTATCTTGGCAAAGGAGAAATGCTCACTAACAGGGATGTAAACAACTTTGTGCACAAAATTTGAGAGAAATGTATGGAATGTTTTATTTCAGCTCATGAAACATGGGACCAACACTTTACATGTTGCTAACATTGTAAAAAACTTTGCATGAAAGAGTGTATTTCTTGGCCATCCTACCCCCACCACATCATGCTTAATGGGACTTGGCTGAACTGATGGTGTATATGTGCATCGTGTGTGTGTTGAGCGCATGCAAGTGCGTGTTGTAATTGTGTCCGTATTTGAGTGCGTGAGCTTGCCTGGCCTCTTTAGCACTAACCCAGAGATCTGTAACTCAGCCTTGCGTTGGCCAGGTGCTGGGGGACAGCTTTTCTGAGATCGAGTCCCTCGGCGCCCCAGAGCACTTCTGTGAAGACGAGCTGCTCTCCATACTCAACTCAGACAGGAGGTAAGAACCATGTCCAGCACGAACCATTAGTTCTGTTTTATGTGTTAATCCTCCCTGGAGCGTTGTAACAATGGACAATGAAAATCTCTGTTTTTCTCTCTTGCTTTCTTTCTCTCTCATTTTCACCTTACTTGCCCTCTCTCGCTCACTCGCCTTTTTCTTTCTTTCTCTCTCTCTCTCTCTCTCTCTCACTTTTTCTTCTCTCTCGCCCTGTTCTCCCTTTCTCCTGTAGGAAAAGCCTGACACTGAAGTACTATGCAAAGAAAATCCTTTATTTCTTGCGCCAGCAGAACATCCTGAGGAGTTTAAAGATGTTTCTGGATCAGCCTGCAGAACAGCAGTCAGCCCTAGAGGGTGAGTCATGGACGAGGAGTGGGCCTAGCCTTACCCTGCACTGCACAATACACTCTTATCCTGACTAGTGTAAACAAACTCAGAGAAACAGCTTGGTTAGCATGGTCTTCTTGGGAATAATGTTGGGAATCTTGAGAATAATGTTGGGAATCTTTGGAATAATGAGGTGTTTGAGGAAAAACTAGGTTTGTTTTTCCCTCTGCGTTGTGGTTTTTGAAAGTAAAATAAATAGAGTGAAAGTGTTAATAAGAAAAAATGTGTTGTATAACCAGCTTTTAACCATGCATTTTTACAGTCTCCTATTGTCTCCTCTCCTGTTGTAGGAACTGTGCTGGTGGACCAGTACTGTAACCCCCTGGCAGATGTGTTGTTGGATGGTATATCCTCCCAGCTGGAGGAGATCACTGACAAGATCAAGAAGATGCTGCGGATAAAGAACCCCTCTCATCCAAGCCTAAGGGTCACACAAGGTTGGTCTGGACTGAAGAGTTGAAGAGAAACGCATGTTCTCTTTGTGTCTCTCAGGAATTAATACAAAGAGTTGATACCAAGGCAGGCTTTGTCTGACCTCAAAAGTAGTGTTCATGTGGAAAAGTAGTGTTTATTTGGATTTACAGCAGAATAATTAGTCTGTCGTTTTGAGTACATGCCCATTCATATTGACATAAGATCTTTTTTTGTTCTGAAAATGCCAAACTTGATATTAGAGTGAACTAGCCCTTTAAAATATCTAACCAGGTAGGTCTTGAGTGTAAATACAATGTGCTCCTGTTTTCTGATTGTGTCTGATTCTAGGTTACGGTTTTGCTGTAGAGGACTTTGATCTCCAGAGACAGGTGGTCGTTGCCCTCAACGCTGTTTTATACGAGCAGCTTCAGTACAAGGGCAACGAGTGTGACTACTACAACCCTCTCAACTCCTACATACACCAGGTATGAACTGCTACAACCCTCTCAACTCCTACATACACCAGGTATGAGCTGCTACAACCCTTTCAACTCCTACATACACCAGGTATGAACTGCTACAACCCTCTCAACTCCTACATACAGCAGGTATGAACTGCTACAACCCTCTCAACTCCTACATACAGCAGGTACAGTAGCTCTGAGCTCCAATAGAGAGGTTATAAAGGACATGAATGAGGATGTTGTTTTCCTTGGCCTGTATTCACAAAACGTGTCAGAGTTTTAGTGTTGATCTAGGATCAGTGTGTCTTTTAAATCCAGATGAGGGGGACCTGATCCTAGATCAGCACTCTTACTCTGAGACTTTGTGAATATGGGCCCTGGAGTTGATTATTAAAATAAAGTGAAAGACCTTGACATTGCTATATCAATCACCTAAGAAACATTACGGACATTATGTGTCTCTCACACTCTCTACGTAGGTGCTGCTCCGCCGGACAGGCATTCCCATCAGCCTCTCTGTCCTCTACATGACGCTGGCCAGGAAACTGGGGGTTCAATTGGAGCCTGTCAATTTCCCCAATCACTTCCTGCTTCGCTGGTGTCAGCAACCAAGAGGGTAAGGGGCCAATGTGTGTGAGGAAGTGAATGGAAGGCAAATGCTTCTTTAGTGACTAGATGTTTTTCCATCCACTGGTATAGTTGTATTTGTATCCACTGGTGTAGTTGTATCCACTGGTATAGTTGTATCCACTGGTATAGTTGTAGTTGTATCCACTGGTATAGTTGTATACACTGGTGTAGTTGTATCCACTGGTATAGTTGTATCCACTGGTATAGTTGTATCCACTGGTATAGTTGTAGTTGTATCCACTGGTGTAGTTGTATACACTGGTGTAGTTGTATACACTGGTGTAGTTGTATACACTGGTGTAGTTGTATACACTGGTGTAGTTGTAGTTGTATACACTGGTGTAGTTGTAGTTGTATCCACTGTTGTAGTTGTATCCACTGGTGTAGTTGTAGTTGTATACACTGGTGTAGTTGTATACACTGGTGTAGTTGTATACACTGGTGTAGTTGTATCCACTGGTGTAGTTGTATCCACTGGTGTAGTTGTATCCACTGGTATAGTTGTATCCACTGGTGTAGTTGTATCCACTGGTGTAGTTGTATACACTGGTGTAGTTGTATACACTGGTGTAGTTGTATCCACTGGTGTAGTTGTATCCACTGGTGTAGTTGTATCCACTGGTGTAGTTGTATCCACTGGTGTAGTTGTAGTTGTATACACTGGTGTAGTTGTATCCACTGGTGTAGTTGTAGTTGTATACACTGGTGTAGTTGTATACACTGGTGTAGTTGTAGTTGTATCCACTGGTGTAGTTGTAGTTGTATCCACTGGTGTAGTTGTATACACTGGTATAGTTGTAGTTGTATCCACTGGTGTAGTTGTATACACTGGTATAGTTGTAGTTGTATCCACTGGTGTAGTTGTATCCACTGGTGTAGTTGTATCCACTATAATAGTTGTATCCACTGGTGTAGTTGTAGTTGTATCCATTGTTGTAGTCTATAGAGACAATTAATTGATCTTAGAGGTATAGTTCTTTTAGTTTTGAACTAGTTCATGATTGGGTGAAATTCAGTATTGCTCTCCCAAAATTGCTGGGTTTCAATATACCCGATGTAGCAATGTCTGCATTGCACACCAGAAATCACGTCAAAGAAATATGGTTGTACTGTATTAATAAAGCCTCATGTCTCATTTCAGGAGTGGGGACATCTATGATTTTGTGTACATTGACGCCTTCGGTAAAGGCAAGCAGCTGACGGCTAAGGAGTGTGAGTACCTCATCGGTCACCAGGTGACTGCTGACTACTACAATGCCATCAGTACAGCAGAAGTGCTGCTAAGGATGGTGGGAAATCTGCTGAACATCGGCAAACGAGGGTAAGACTTATGTACACATGGATGTGATTTGTTTTTCTTGTTTTCTGACTAATAAAACATTTCTGCTTTTCTAACATCAGAATCTCTAACCATACATCATGGAATTTAATATTTTTTTCCTGCTTTTCTATGTTGTCCTCAGGATCTCATCCTTGAGGTAATGTTAGTGTTAGAGTTGGTCAAAAATACATGTCTACACTCAACTGTCACCAACTGTCGCTGTATGAAACAACATTATGTATCACTGCTCTGTGCTATGTCATGCAGGGAGGGCAATGACAAATCCTACCAGCTGCTGAGAGACTCTCTGGATCTCTACCTTGCCATCAACCCAGACAATGTCCAGTACCTTCTACTACAGGCCAGACTATACTTCCACCTGGGCATCTGGCCTGAGAAGGTCAGCATGATATCTCATCATGGCATATTTACATTTGAGTCATTTAGCAGATGGAAAGCCTTCCCAGAAGAGTTGAGGCTCTTATAGCAGCAAAGGTGGGAACAAGTCCATATTAATGCCCTTGTTTTTGGAATGAGATGTTCGACGAGCATGTGTCCACAGACGTTCGGCCATGTAATGTACATGTAATTGGACCAAATGGCTTTACCCTGGTTTTGATACTGCAGATTTTTATTAAAAACATTACATTTGTCTTCTGTCATTTGGCTATTGGTCTGCCTTTCTTTTAAAAAAAGGTTTATTGTCACATACACCGGATAGGTGCAGTGATATGTGTTGTGTTACAGGGTCAGCCATAGTAGTACGGCACCCCTGGAGCAAATAAGGGTTAAGTGCCTTTCTCAAGGGCACATCGGCAGATTTTTCACCTCGTCGGCTCAGGTATTCAAACCAGCGACCTTTTATAGTTACTGGCCCAACGCTCTAAATGTTTACCTGCTTACTAATGTACAGAGCAGAGGACAAGCGTTCCCCAACTGATAATGTCTGGTGTCTGCTTGATGTCTCACCCATCTCCTGCCTCTTCCAGGTCCTCGACATCATGCAGCACATCCAGGCGTTGGACCCGTCCCAACACGGGGCAGTGGGTTTTCTGGTGCAGCACACCCTGGAACACATCCAACACAAGAAACACCCTATAGAGGCAGAGGTGAAGAGACGCAGAGCCCCCGAACACCTAGAGCTGCACTACAGTGTAGGCCTCATCATGAAACACAAGAGGTGGGTCTGAGCAGTCTGTCTGTCCGAGCAGTCTGTCTGTCTGCCTGCCTGTCCGAGCAGTCTGTCTGCCTGCATGCCTGCCTGTCCGAGCAGTCTGTCTGTCTGCCTGCCTGTCCGAGCAGTCTGTCTTTCTGTCTGTCTAAGCAGAGAGTCCGTCTGCCTGTTTGTTTATCCATTACGTCTATTAGTCCTTCCTGTCTATCAATCCCTCAGTCTTTCTGTTTATCCTTCCATCCATCCCTGAATCGGTTGCTTGTCCTCCACCACCCTCTCTGTGGGTAAAGCTGTAATCCTCGACTGTTGAATAACACTGACTATGTAAACCTCTACTGTACTCTGTTGAATGGCAGAATAGCTATTTATGAAATAATACTTTTTATTATGATTTATAAACCTGTAGTGTGCCCTTTCCCCATGTGTGACAGCATACCTCATCTCTGACGCTGACTGTCCGCCTTCTCTCCAGGTCTGGCTATAACTGTGCCATCTATGGCTGGGACCCCAAGTGCACCATGAGCCAGGAGTGGATCACCACCATGAGGGTCCACCAGCTGTCCAGCGGAGCCAACCAGCCCTTCTACAACGTCTTGGTGCAGGACGGCACCTGCCGATACGCTGCCCAGGGTACATCTACACCAGACACACTAACATACTGTACATGTCGCTGAAAGACATTCTCAATATGTCAGGGCGGTGGTAGTTCGTTAAGGAGGCGCTCTGAGAAGAAACATGACAAATGTAATCCTTTAAATGCTTATTGAAGAGTTGTACATGTTGGATGAGTAGTATACCTGTCTGCTAAGGTGTCGGCCTATATACTTTAAAATGTACACAGAATATGCAGCTATCTTGTACAGTAACTTGCCTCGGTTCAGTTTGAGATTTCCTGTTACATGGTGCTATACTTCGTTTTTTTAAAAAGTTTCTTTACTCCTCTTTTTCTCTCTCGTCTCCTAGAAAACCTGGAGCCCCATTCCGCCCCTCTGGAGATCGCTCACCCGGAGGTGGGACGCTACTTCTCAGAGTTCCATGACAGCCACTATGTTGCCAACGAGGAGCTGCAGACACGCTACCCAGAGGACATGGCAGAGACCTTGGGCACCGTACGGGACCTCTACCACAGACTAACGCCCAGCTCAGGGCACGCCTCAGGGCAACAGGAGAGCCCCAACGGTCCCGAGGGCCAGCACAGCCAGGAGAACCAGGACGCCATGCCCATATAGCTAAGCCTCCTCTACCCCATCCAAAACAACCCCTAGTTCCTACCACCTAGGCACAGGTAGATCTGAAAGGATTGGATGTGTATAAACAATATGGCAGAATTACAACTAGCCTATCATAGGGCAGATTGTAGCTACTACTAGCCTAACCTAACGTAGCAGGTGTAGAAAGCGGAGTCCCCACTCCCGTTTTTTCAGGGGAAATAGAAGTTTGGTTGAAAATACTGTATCCCTGAAAACCAGAGACATCCGCTTTCTGACAATGCCGCTAAGGGTGCTACTAGCCTATTGCCAGGGTTGGGGAGTAACGGATACATGTAATCCGTTACATGTAAGGGATTACAAAAAAACGGTAACTGTAATCTGTTACGTTACCAGCTAAAATATTGTAATCAGATTACAGATGCTTTTGAAAAACTAGATGATTACATAGAGGATTACATTTACATTCAGAATGGTTGTTTGTGGAAAAACATCTTTGACACTTCTCTTTTTTTCTTAATGACATTCAAATCCGCATCGAAAACAATTTGTAGATTGCAGTCCAAGCTACAGTATGTCTTCCAATTGCGCGACTGCTGTCGTCATCCAAAGATTATCTAACTTGAATAAACGTTTGGAGGTAAGGATGACAGCAGTAGTGTAGTGTACTGCTATACAGATAGCACTTATTATTGATATCTACATAGCGCATTGATGTGAATCACACTGCTGCTCTCTCATTGATTTGAAATACACTGCTGCTCTCATTTAGCTATTTGTGCCTTACTGATTGTGGTTGTTGTGGATGGCTGTTCACAAATCTAAATGTGTATTTGAACCCAATAATGGTTGAATTCACAAAGTTTAAGCTGCCTATCAATCATTGTTTTTGAACCAAGCATATGGAATAACAGTGGGGCTTTTATTGCTCAATCTAATTCATGCGGATAAAAAACATAATCCATGGGCCTAATGGACACATGCACACTTTTGATAGTGGCAATCTGTAGTTGCTACATCCATTTTTGGACTTTGGATAAATTATATACAGTTGAAGTCGGAAGTTTACATACACCTTATACATACACCAAATACATTTAAACTCAGTTTTTTGCAATTCCTGAGATTTAATCCTAGTAAACATTCCCTGTTTTAGGTCAGTTAGGATCACCACTTTATTTTAAGAATGTGAAATGTCAGAATTATAGTAGAGAGAATGATTTATTTCAGCTTTTATTTCTTTCATCAGTATTAGTATTTGGTAGCATTGCCTTTAAACTGTTTAACTTGGGTCAAACGTTTTGGGTAGCCTTCCACAAGCTTCCCACAATAAGTTGAGTGAATTTTGGCCCATTCCTCCTGATAGAACTGGTGTAACTGAGTCAGGTTTGTAGGCCTCCTTGCTCGCACACACTTTTTCAGTTCTGCCCACAAATGTTCTATCGGATTGAGGTCAGGGCTTTGTGATGGCCATTCCAATACCTTGACTTTGTTGTCCTTAAGCCATTTTGCCACAACTTTAGAAGTATGCTTGGGGTCATTGTCCATTTGGAAGACCCATTTGCGACCAAGCTTTAACTTCCTGACTGATGTCTTGAGATGTTGCTTCAATATATCCACATACTTTTCCTTCCTCATGATGCCATCTATTTTGTGAAGTGCAACAGTCCCTCTTGCAGCAAAGCACCCCAACAACATGATGCTGCCCCCCCCCCCCCCCCCCCCCCCCGTGCTTCACGGTTGGGATGGTGTTCTTCGGCTTGCAAGCCTCCCCCTTTTTCCTCCAAACATAACGATGGTCATTATGGCCAAACAGTTCTATTTTTGTTTCATCAGACCAGAGGACATTTCTCCAAAAAGTATGATCTTTGTACCCATGTGCAGTTACACCGTAGTCTGGCTTTTTTATGGCGGTTTTGGAGCAGTGGCTTCTTCCTTGCTGAGCGTCGATATAAGACTTGTTTTACTGTGGATATAGATACTTTTGTACCTGTTTCCTCCAGCATCTTCACAAGGTCCTTTGCTGTTGTTCTGGGATTGATTTGCACTTTTCGCACCAAAATACGTTCATCTCTAGGAGACAGAACGCGTCTCCTTCCTGAGCGGTATGATGGCTGCGTGGTCCCATGGTGTTTATACTTGCGTACTATTATTTGTACAGATGAACGTGGTACCTTCAGGCGTTTGGAAATTGCTCCTAAGGATGATCCAGACTTGTGGAGGTTTATAATTTGTTTTCTGAGGTCTTGGCTGATTTCTTTTGATTTTCCCATGATGTTGAGCAAAGAGGCACTCAGTTTGAAGGTAGGCCTTGAAATACATCCACAGGTACACCTCCAATTTACTCAAATTATGTCAATTAGCCTATCAGAAGCTTCTAAAGCCATGACATCATTTTCTGGAATGTTCCAAGCTGTTTAAAGGAACAGTCAACTTAGTGTATGTAAACTTCTGACCCACTGGAGTTGTGATATAGTAAATTATAAGTGAAATAATCTGTCTGTAAACAATTGTTGGACAAATTACTTGTGTCATGCACAAAGTAGATGTCCTAACCGACTTGCCAAAACTATACATGAATTCTGTGGAGTGGTTGAAAAATTTGTTTTAATGACTTCAACCTAAGTGTATGTAAACTTCTGACTTCAACTGTATACAGTACCAGTCAAACGTTTGGACATAGCTACAAATACAATGTTTTTTCTTTATTTTTATTGTAGAATAATAGTGAAGACATCAACACTGAAATAATACATAAGGAATCATGTAGTAACCAAAAAAGTGTTCAACAAATCAAAATATATTTTTGATTCTTCAAAGTAGCCACCCTTTGCCTTGATGACAGCTTTGCACACACTTGGCAAAGCATGCCATTCCTTGAGCGCAGTATTTCTTTTTCAACCTGAATCAATGAGTCCAATCAGTCCTCCATAAACAACAGAGTAGGGCTGGCTAATAAGTCCTTAGTTTTCAGGTCATGCTCAGGTAAAACAATTTGGCTAATCTATACTTCCATATTTCCAAATCCTATTCTTGAAGATCAAGAGGTATAGCATTTATTGGAATGACTGGAATTCTGATAGACTTTGGTTTTTAATGTAAAGATATAATTTAATTGTATTATTATATGTAGTAGAAAGTGATGTGTTAGAAGAAGCCTACATAACCAACCCATAAAGTAAAATTGAACATCCATATATTAACATTGATTTATCCTGCAATAGATGTTGTTCAATTGGTAATATATACATTTTTGTCTTCTTCTAATGCCTCTTAAATGTAAAGTAACGGAATGTAATCAGATTACATTACTGAGTTTGGGTAATCCAAAAGTTACATTACTGATTACAATTTTGGACAGTAACTGTAACGGATTACTTTTAGAAAGCAACCTACCCAACCCTGCCTATTGTGTTGCAGATTGGAGCTACTGCTAACCTATCATAGGGCAGGGTGGAGCTACTACTAGGGTCTAGGGGTTGTTTCTGGACAGGGCCCTCCTCTCTTCCCCATTTTGCCGGACTACCACCGCCTGCCAACCAACATCAGTCAAAGCCAAAGCCCCTTTATCTCTCTCTAACTTAATGAGACTTACTGAGCTCAAAACCCTTAGTCTGTCTCTCTCCCTACGCCCTCTACCCCTCTCCACTTCCACATGAAACAATATGAAAATGAACTTTACAGTATGAAACTATGAAAATGAACTTCACAGTATGAAACAATATGAAAATGAACTTTACAGTATGAAACAATAAATTATATATGTCACATTAAATTATAATAATGATTCATGCACTTATGAAAGGATGACTTTCACATTTCAGGAACGTGTTACATTTTTTTTCTGTATATTTTCAAGTAAAACATTGCAGAACTACAATGACTTGAAACAGGAATGGGTTGTAAGACTTAAAATAAAATGTTCCAATGTTTCTTTTGGTCTTTCTTTACTGTGTTATTACATAGGCCTACAGCAGTTTTTGTTATATTATTTCTTCCAGAATGTACTCAGCCTTGAGTTTATAGTAGGTACACTAAATATTTTTTAAAGATAAGGGAAAATCCAAACACTGTAAAGTTATAATCAATGACTATTCATTTTCACTACACACAAAGATGAACATTGAGATGAAAGTCTCTAATTCTGCTATTATTAATGATTACGATGTTTCACGCATCACATTTTTATGAGTAATCAATTTAAGGACAAAGTCTATTCACAATGGTACACTGTTTTAGGACCTTGGGGAAGTCAGCGTCTCTCCCAATAGACCATAATAAAGAGTGTATGTTACTAACTTCCTAATGAAAGCAGAGGAAAGAGGTAGTTGAAACAAGCGGGGACAATCCAGTACGAGTGCAAAAGGTCAGCACAATTCAAGTACTTTCACCTGCGGATAAGATCGATCGTAGTGCGCTCCTGAAAGAACTTCAACGCGCCCTTGTCGCCCTTTTGAGAATAACCGCAATGGGAGCCTCGCAGTCTGCGGGCACTGAACATGAGTTCCAAGATCTGGCTGACCGAACTGGATGTAAGTATCCTGGGCTATATTATACTCAAACTACGCTTTATTTTCAGGTTCTATGTGAATATAATCAAATGCAAAATAACTCATAATTGATCAATCAATAAATAACCTATTCTTCGATGAAGAGACAAATACACTACATTACCAAAAGTATGTGGACACCTGCTCATTGAACATCTCATTATAAAATCATGGGCATTAATATGGAGTTGGTCCCCCCTTTGCTGCTATAACAGCCTCCAGTCTTCTGAGAAGGCTTTCCACTAGATGTTGGAACATTGCTGCCGGGAATTGCTTCTATTCAACCGCAAGAGCATTAGTGAGGTCGGGCACTGATGTTGGGCGATTAGGTCTGGCTCGCAGTCGGCTTTCCAATTCATCCCAAAGGTGGTCGATGGGGTTGAAGTCAGGGCTCTGTGCAGGCCAGTAAAGTTCTTCCACACCGAGCTCGAAAAAACATTTCTGTATGGACCTTGCTTTGTGCACGGGGGCATTGTCATGCTGAAACAGATAAGGGCCTTCCCAAATTGTTGCCACAAAGTTGAAAGCACAGAATCGTCTACAATGTAATTGTATGCTGTAGCGTTAAGATTTCCCTTCACTGTAACAAAGGGGCCTAGCCCGAACCATGAAAAACAGCCCCAGATCATTATTCCTCCTCCACCAAACTTTACAGTTGGCCATTGGGGCAGGTAGCGTTCTCTTGGCGTCCGACAAACCCAGATTCGTCAGTCGGACTGCCAGATGGTGAAGCGTGATTCAGCACTCCAGAGAACGTGTTTTCACTGCTCCAGAGTCCAATGGTGGCAAGCTTTACACCACTCCAGCCGACGCATCAAATAAAATTAAATTGAATTGGTTACATACACATGTTTAGCAGATGTTATTGCCGGGTGTAGCGAAATGCTTGTGTTTCTAGCTCCAACAGTGCAGTAAATCAAAAAATGTCACAACCATACACACAATACACACAAACCTAAAAGTAAAATAATGAAATGAAGGAATACATATTAGGATGAGCCATGTCAGAGTGGCAATGACTAAAATACAGTAGAATAGAATACATTATACACATATGAGATGGGTAAAGCAAAAATATGTAAACATTATTAAAGATACTAGTGTTCCATTATTAAAGTGGCCAGTGATTCCAAGTCTATGTATATAGGGCAGCAGCCTCTAAGGTGCAGGGTTACGTAAACAGGTGGGAGTCGCCTAGTGATCGCTGTTTAACTGTCTGATGGCCTTGAGATAGAAGCTGTTTTTCAGTCTCTCGGTCCCAGCTTTGATGTACCTGTACTGACCTCGCCTTCTGGATGATATCGGGGTGAACAGGCAGTGGCTCGGGTGGTTGATGTCCTTGATGATCTTTTTGGCCTTCCTGTGACATCGGGTGCTGTAGGTGTCCTGGAGGGTGGGTAGTTGCCCCCGGTAATGCGTTGGGCAGACCGCACTACCCTCTGGAGAGCCCTGCGGTTGCGGGCGGTGCAGTTGCCGTACCAGGCGGTGATACAGACCGACAGGATGCTCTCAATTGTGCATCTGTAAAAGTTTGTAAGGGTTTTAGGTGCCAAGCCAAATTTCTTCAGCCTCCTGAAGTTGAAGAGGCGCTGTTACGTCTTCTTCACTACACTGTCTTTGTGGTTGGACCATTTCAGATTGTCAGTGATCTGTATGCTGAGGAACTTGAAGCTTTCCACCTGCTCCACTGCGGTCCCGTTGATGGGGATAGGGCGTGCATGGCATTGCGCATGATGATCTTAGGCTTGCGTGTTTGAAACCCATTTCAAACAGTTCTTGTGCTGATGTTGCTTCCAGAGGCAGTTTGGAACTCGGTAGTGAGTGTTGCAACCGAGGACAGAGGATTTTTCCACACTATGCGCTTCAGCACTCGGCGGTCCCTTTCTGTGAGCTTCTGTGGCCTACCACTTCGCGGCTGAGCCATTGTTGCTCCTAGACGTTTCCACTTCACAATAACAGCACTTACAGTTGACCAGGGCAGCAATAGTAGTGTAAAAATGTTAAGAACTGACTTGTTGATAAGGTGGCATCCTATGACGAGCTCACTGAGCTCTTTATACACCTGTCAGCAACGGATGTGGCTGAAATAGCCGAAGCCATTCATTTTAAGGGGTTTGTATATACAGTGTAGCATATCTATAAGACCCTCATAATTTCATAGATCAAAATGGAATTAAGAATTGCATAGTCACATTACTTTGTGGTCAGTCTTCTGAAGAGCACAGAATAAGATGCTGTATTCCAGCTGTTTTCACATGAATAGACAATAGTTGGATTGTCCTGTCATTCCATTGAAAATCTGATTAGAGGATGGTATTGAACCAGTTGTATAGAATGTCATGCAACTTGCCAATGTGTTTCCATGCAAGATTAATATGCTGAGTCTAAGCTTACTCTATGGTTCGATTTTTTTAAATTTATAGTGAAAATAAGACAACTTTTTTTTGTGATTTCAATATTACCCTGTCAATTATGTATCTAAAAATGAATTGACAGTCAAACAAATATCAAGTGTTTATTTCCTTCAGAGTATAAGAAGTGGATGAATTACACGTAATTACTCTAATGCTGCACAAACAGGTTTAAAGCAGTAGCTAGGTGTTTGGATCATAGATCTGTTCATCTTATCAGCTGTCTGCTTTCATAAACGGGATGACTGTTGACTGTCAGAAGAGAGTGGTGAGATCAATAAAGACTGATAATAATACTCTGATCATGGACCGTTTCCAATAAAACTAAACAGTTCAATAAGACAAAACAGCTAGTGTGTGGAGAGTGTAATAACTTAAGCATGTTGGTTATGCAGTGTCAGTTTACTCAACATTAGATGCTAAAAAAAATTATATTTGGTAAGTGGTACGGAGGTATTCCAACTTAAGTGTATTACCATGTGTGTAAAGTGAGAATGGAGACCTTGACAATGCTTGCACCGCCACCTACATACATCTGTACACCTGCCTGTGCAAAGTCTAGTTTGTGGTATTCTATTGTTCTGTGGTTACTGAAGCACATTCACCTACAGTAGTTGTTGCTCCTGTACATATCCATTTGGGTATGTGCTCTTAACAAACACGGAGGGCAAAGCAAGTTCCTCCTTTAAAATAAACACTATTGTAGGCTAAATAACCTCTTGCAAATATCACAACCTGGGTCTATAACTGTATCTAGCAACCATAACATTAAAATGCTCATGTGAAGACATTAACCCACACAGAAGTCAATGCAAATATAATCATACCAGTGTGTTTGTTTTCTGTCAGGCTGATTGTTTTTTTATCATCATGCTGGTTGTGTCATAGGGCCCATTGTTGTCACCGTTCTGAACAGGGTTATCTACCGTTAAATTGCTAAAGCTAATCTGCTCCTCTAAACTACTGTGATTGTTTTCTTTCAGTTTCCCTGGAGCAGATCGGCAACATCAACAAGAGATTCAGACAGCTGAGTAACAATGAGGAGACACTAAGGTATTGTCACCAACATCCTCATACAGTCCACCAACACCCTCATACAGTCCACCAACACCCTCATACAGTCCACCAACACCCTCATACAGTCCACCAACACCCTCATACAGTCCACCAACACCCTCATACAGTCCACCAACACCCTCATACAGTCCACCAACATCCTCATACAGTCCACCATCATCCTCATACAGTCCACCTACACCCTCATACAGTCCACCAACACCCTCTTACAGTCCACCAACACCCTCATACAGTCCACCAACACCCTCATACAGTCCCCCAACACCCTCATACAGTCCACCATCATCCTCATACAGTCCACCTACACCCTCATATAGTCCACCAACACCCTCATACAGTCCACCAACACCCTCATACAGTCCACCAGCGCCCTCATATAGTCAGTCCACCAACACCATCATACAGTCCACCATCATCCTCATACAGTCCACCATCATCCTCATACAGTCCACCTACACTCTCTTACAGTCCACCAACACCCTCATACAGTCCACCAACATCCTCATACAGTCCACCAACACCCTCATACAGTCCACCTACACCCTCATACAGTCCACCATCATCCTCATACAGTCCACCAACATCCTCATACAGTCCACCAACACCCTCATACAGTCCACCTACACCCTCATACAGTCCACCAGCGCCCTCATATAGTCAGTTCACCAACACCATCATATAGTCAGTCCATCATTGTCTGTTATCCATCTCTGTGTATTCATAACACACCTCTCTTCATTGAAACACGTTGAGTATTATTTACCTAAACTAAGAGCACTATTCAATCAGATTTGCTTTAGCCGACATCCGCATAGCGGTTGTTTTGGCGGTATCGGAGGTAAAACTGTGTAAAAGCTGTCAAATCCACAAGCAGCTTCTGGCATTATACCTAAAGCGAACATGAGATGCCAAAGAAACTTCTATTTGGTAAACTGAAGTTTAACAGTTAGAATGGAGACCTTGACAATACATGCGCTCCCACCTATATAGATCTGTACAGCTGCCAGTCGCGTTAACAGATGTAATCTACACCTCGATTAGGCCGATATAAACCCTCAACATTTTGTTTAATGATTTTGAGCGTCATTAATTCTATATAGCATACACTTCCTCGTTCTGAACTATCAATAGTGGGATGGGTGTGGTTTGGGGATAATAAACAAGAGCAGCTGCTCAGCAGTTCCACCTCTGACACCTCCAAAACATCAGCTATGCGGGTGTCGACTATCGCCCGTTTACGCATGATCTGATTGAATCTAGGCCTAAAATAGTGCCTGTTAAGTCCTTTTGAATGTGTTGTATTGTGGGTATTTATGTTATGGCCACACACACATACACACACACACACAATATTTCACTCATCAGTGGCAGGTTGCCTTGCATAGTGACATGGTGATAGATTGCACATGCCTTCCCTTTAAAAAGAAACGGAGTATACAAGTATTTATTTTTATATTTATTACTGTACTGCATTTATATAATATGTGTTGACAGAACAATAACCTTGGCGTTTAGATAACTTTGATTAATACAGGTACATAACTATTATGTCATGTTTTCTGTTTTGATAGATAGTACTTTATTGATCCCCGGGGGGGGATTTCTTTGTCAAGCAGCTACGAAAGTAACACAGGGCAGGTGCAAAATGCCAGAACAAAAATACACAAAAGACAGATACACGAAACCTGATACATAGAGCGGCAGTATGAAAAAGTATCAAAATACAAGAAGTCTGGAGTGCAAAAAAGCTATAAAAGACATTGCATAGATGGGTGGATGGCTGAATATGTACACTATACATTGGTGGATGTTGGATGGTTAACTATACTATACAGGTCGATGGCAGAGAAATACTTAAATAGCTAAAAGTGCGTATGATATAAGTGAGGGTAATAATAGTTTACTTAATATACAGACTGGTTAAATGAACAGGTGCGTGAATATTTTTCATGGTTAAATTAACTGTACAGATAAATATACAGTTCAATTTACAGGTAAGTGAATATTTGCATGGTTACATTAACTGTACAGGTAAATGACAGGAAGATATACTTAAATAGATAAATGTGTGTATGATATAATTTAGGGTAATAATAGTAATTCCCTTAAAATACAGTCCTTAGTGTGCAGGGTTTAATTTCAGATAAATGCACGTATTGCACATTCGATATACTAATAGCAATGAAAAAATATACAACTGACAGAATACTAATATGCAGTCCTGAGTGAATGACTATATAAGTTAAGCCCAAGAATTACTTACAATATTGCACATGATATGATATAACAACTGTACATGAATATGTTTATACACACCTGAATGAATAAATAAGTCCTGAGTGAATGAGTGATTACAGACCAGAGTTTCTCACGGGTGGATGCATAATTGTTAAACTAGGTCCTAAATCCCCAACAGTTACATGTCTATGTTGACGACGGCACGGCACCCCGGTGAGGCATTATATAGTCTAATAGCCGCCGGCAGGAAGGACCTCCTTGTCGCTCTCCTGTAGCGCTCTTGTTGTTGATTTGTTACTAACGTATTGTCATGTCATGTTTCTTCTGCAGTCGAGAGGATTTGGCCAGCATCCCTGCTCTAGATAACAATCCAATCCGGGCCCAAATTATTAATTCTTTCTTTGATAAAAGGTGAGTATATAGCCAAAGTGCAATATTGAAAATATTCAAATCACTCATGCAATACATCTTTACTGCCATTAACTGTTATAACCAAGTTATTACACATAGACAACAGTTTTGTTCATGAAGTAATCAGTGATGCTGTCAAGGCTTTAGTCTTGAGGCATGTTCAGCGCATGGCAGTCTCAGTGAATTGCCATGTACCTGTAACTCTATGCCTCACTTGTTGTTTGGTTAAAACAAACGGAACCCTGCCCTCTCGGTGTACCTAATACAGAAACCTCCATCAGAATGAGGCGGGTACAGTCCAGGAGATTGGCTTTGAGGAGTTCCTTATGGTGATGTCTCACTTCCGCCCAGCAGCCATGGGCATATCGGAGGAGGAGAGGGAGAACCTGAGGAGGGAGAAACTACGATGTGAGTTTGGTTTGGTCAAGTCTAAGACTTGTGTTAGTACCCTGGGCTAATGCCTAGGCTTTAGCTCAGTGAGCTAATGTGGTCTTGAGTCATGCAGGCAACCAGGGGCACCCTAGGCGAGATCTCTAAAAATCCTCTCTGCAGAAGCTACTGTAACAGGAGCAGTTGTAGCGATTCGGAGGGCCACACACAAGAAGGGAATATTTCCTTTAACTTATTTTCTTCCAAGTAGGACAACAGTTCAAGGATGGTCATGGTAGCCTTTGGAAAGTCTGGAAAACTTTGCATTTCTGAAGCCAATTCCTTTCCATCCAGGTCTGACTGGCCATTAGCACTGAGAGAGCTGCTGAGGTTTGCACACTGTTGTTCAAGTTCGGCTGGGGTAAGCTTGGGAAAGTTGGTAAGCAAACCAAACATGCTCTCAAACATGAGTCTCTTCTGCTTGAGAATAGCGTCCACATTCATTTCCTGGCAGATCAGGGAGGCTTCAGCTTTTCGCAACAGACTAAGAGCAACATCCAGTTGCATGGATTCTGACTGCAGCAACTTACTGACATGCTGAATTTTGTTTAGGATGTCGTTCCAAACAACAGTGCAGACAAAGAACCGATAGGAACCCACCTCCTCTGCCATGGACTGAGCCTCCACCCTAACGATGGGATTGATGGCTTTCTCCCTCACTTCAAGCAGTGCTTCCCTGATTTTTGGAGATTGGTACCGCACAGCTTCAACACTTTCCACCCGACTCTCCCATCTGGTGTCTGACCAGGATATCAGTTATCTTCACGACTCTTCAAAATAGACCAGTGTTTAGTGGAGGCTGAGAAAAGAGTGAAGAGCTTCTGAAGAAGGAGCTTTTTCCTGATTCAGCGACCACCAGATTAAGTGTGTGTGTGCACTGCATGGCACAAAAAAAGGCCCTTGGATTAACATCTAACTGTCTGGCTTGCACACATTTACGTTTCCCTCTCATATTGGCTCCATTGTTGTAAATCGACAATCTTCAAAAGGGATCTTGAGTTCACCTAGTCTCTTGAGGATGAGAGATGACAAGCCTTCTCCAGTTGATTCTTCAGCTTCAAGGAACCCCATAAAATAATATTTGATCTCAGCACCATCTCCTGCCACTATTCAAATGACAACAGAGCTGCTCTTTATGGCTGACATCAGGGGTGCTGTCCAAAATCAGTGAATAGTATTTTGAGCGTTTTATTTCACTCACAATGATCTTTGTGATCCTGTCACCAATGCAGTCAATCAATTCGTTTTGAATTCGACTGGCTCCACTTTGTACCATATGTAAGTGCTGTTTGCGGATAGGGTCAAATTTGGCAACAAGCTGTACGTTTTGGAGGAAGTTTCCATTATTTGGCTGGTAAAGTACATCTGCTTTTCCTCTCAGAGCAAGGTGGGGCGGCAGGTAGCCCAGTGGTTAGAGTGTTGGGCCCGTAACCGAAAGGTTGCTGGATCAAATCCCCGAGCTGACAAATCTGTCGTTCTGCCCCTGAACAAGGCAGTTAACCCACTGTTCCTAGGCCGTCATTGAAAATAAGAACTTGTTCTTAACTGACTTGCCTAGTAAAATAAAGGTAAAAAATAAAAAGGTTTCTCTCTGCGAGGGAATGTCAGGACCTCATGCCACCATTTTCTTTCAGTCTCTATTTGCATAATTTCGACCTGATCTATTGTTTGCCCCCTTTGAAGACGACTCTCAAGTTCTTTCCATGAGGTCATGTGTTTTTTATGTTCTAGACTGCACTCATGAGATTTTAGTCTAATGCCACAATTCTTCCAATCATTTACACCCTTAGTAACAAGCTTATGATCTTTGTTTGAAACAGTTTACAGCAATTTTGTATTGAATAAACTAACCAGCTTCTCTTCAATTTCTCCCCATTCTGTAATTATTGTGAAAGTGGTGATGGTGGCAACCTCTCCCATCCTCCCTCCTGAGAAATACAAAGTCTGGTGGGATCTGAAATGGCCCCCTACTAACCATCACAGTCCTTGCACTGTCTGAAATTGCTGGCCGATATCCAGGATCTAGAGGCACTGCCTGTACAGAATGTGTTCTTGGATCTTGACTAGCCGGCAGACAGGAAGCAGTAGCAGAATGTGATGCACTTGATTCTTCGCCTGGAGAAATTCCAAGAATAAGTAATTAATTTTCACTGAAAAAATCTTATAGCCCTTTATTAGATGATTACTGAAAACTTATGTAACATCATTAATACTAATGATATCTTACAATACAGTTCAGAATAATTCAGGTACAACAACACAGGAAAACAGAAAAAATTGGAAAATTTTACCCACTCAAAATGAGGGAAATAATTATATATGCTGTCCCATATTAAAACTTGCCTGGATCTGGTACAACTTCGCCTGATGCTTTTAAAAATGTCCATAAAAAAACATACCACTATACTTATGTATTTTTTCTTCCTCATCTTTCCTCTTCCTTGTATATTCTGCCCCCGATGGCTTCGATGTTTTCATGACAACAGCAGTCAGAACGGCGGTTGGAAAATGTTCAATGAATAAACTGTCAACTGTCGCGCGCACTCGACTCACCAACCGTCCACACCTGGCCCCGCCCTCTTTCCTCACCACCATCTCTCCAGTCTGCAATATCATTTAACTGATAACAAATCATTAAGTCTTGACTTCATGTGTTATTCATTTTATTTGTCAGTGTTTCTCCTACGTTATATTCAGAGCGGCTCCTAGACTGTCTCCCGGCGCTCATGGACCCGACGTCCATGAATTTAAAGCGCAACTTCTAAATGTCTGTTGGCTAACTAACCAGACGCTAATCGCTAGCTGGAATGCTAAAAACATAGCTGGATAGCGCAGCAGCTCTGACTAAGTTTTTCTCCAGTCTGTCTTGTCCTCATAATCATGGCTGCATCTCAGAGAGTCAACTATTTTAATCATTCATTACTTCCTCCTACATGTAGAATAGGCCATTCGAGTCATATCTTTCCCCTGATAGTAGACCCTTAAGATACACTATCTTTGGAGATAAAATATTTGGTAAAAAACATACTATTTAGCTTATTCCTCTTTGTTGTGTCTTTTCAGTTCTGTTCAACATGCATGACACAGACAGCGATGGCACCATCACCCTGGAGGAGTACAGACGGGTAAGGCTTCCCTTTACTTCTCCCTCCTCACCATAGTCCTCCAGGCCCAGGGCCTGTATTCACTAAGGGCCCGATTCAGACTTAGGAAATGTTTCCTACACACTTCTCAATAGTTGGTATTCACCTTATGCTGGTCCGTAACGCGCTTTGCAGACGTCCCTTGGCGGGCTGAATACATTTAATTAAACCGCTGAAAACCCTCCCACTTGCTGGCCAATATATTTTCTTGTGGAGTTTTCATTCAATAGGGTTTTCAGTACATTTATCTATAGCCATCCCTTTGAATTTGGTGTAGGCCTACTTTTAATTTGAATTTTCTCGACAGACTCACTAGAATATGGAGAGGTTGGGATCAATGAAAGAAAGCCATGTAAATACACACATTCGTCTTTGCATGTGCAAACTTTTAGCAAGAATTGGTTGATTTAAAAATACTTAGGGTTAGGAAAGTATTTATGAATAGAAATAAAGAAACACAGTGGTTTGATTCATCCTGAAAGTTGCCATATTCAATTGTTCAATCCATTAAATATTGGAAGGGAGGAAACAGTGTACAATAGGGGTTGAACAGTGGTCCTATAAATCTACCCTAATAATCCTCTCATCAGGAAACTGTGATGACAAAGGTCCAGTCGTTACGGCTTACTCATTTACCTAGCTCTTATCAATAGCTCTTATCAAGTTGTAAATTACAGTGAATGGAGAATGGTGTTATTTCTATCGTAAAAAAAATAAAGTAGATGTTGTTCCACTTGGAACCGACAGGTCGCTCGACCTTATTCACAGTTTCATCGCATGTAAAAGTGGTGGAATTATGAGGGAATTAAGTCAAGGTCAGAATACGGCGTATCTGTAGACACCTCAGCCAAACCTTCATTTCTTTAACCCCCACCCCAAACGAATAGCAGGGTGAATAGCATAGGTCAGAACACTCATAGAGAGAAAAGTGCACTTCCCATTGACGCGCGTTTAACTCGGTTCGGAATTCCCCCCAAAGCGTCTCAGAGAAGTAGTGCTGATCTGGCATCAGATTCCCCCTGTCCATGTAGTAATCTTTTACATTAGGATCTAAAAGGCAAAACTTATCCTGTCAGCACTCCTATCCTGAGACGCTTTGTAAAGGACGGTTTATCGTTTTATGTTTATGCAAAGGTTTATGTTTTTAGTATAAGTTGAGTTTATTCCAATATACATGGCAGCTTTAAAGCTGAATTGCGTGTACATCAGAAATTCAAGAAAACAAAATAAATCAACAAATGTTTTATGGACTGTTGTGCTGTTTTCTGTCTAGGCGGTGGAAGAGCTCCTATCTAAGGCTGGCACTATCGGGCAAGAGACCGCCAAGGCCATTGCAGACGCTGCCATGCTGGAAGTGGCAGGCAATACAAGGGGCAAGATGGTAATGGGGTTATCACTAACACTCCTTTATTGTACTACAGATCAAATAGTTCATGAAGTAGGTATATCAGTAAGATATGTTGATAGCACTATTCATTACAGTGAACCACACCTTAAGTGCAAAGTACTTTTCTACTGTGTACTGCTTCGCGTCGTGCCTAAGAACAGCCCTTAACCGTGTGTTATTCGTGACAATGCCTTATTGCTTATATTGGGTTACTTTGTTTTTCAGGAACCCGATGAATTCTATGAAGGAATCACTTTTGAACATTTTCTACAGGTATGGTGTTACTGTGTATTTCACAAGATATAAACATTGGCTAATGTTAGATACAAAAAAGGAAATGCCATTTCACTGTGAGTTTTGCAAACGCAAGCTATTAAAAGTGACATTTGGTGTCTTTAAATTCTGCTATACTTTATAATGTATACTTTATATACGGTATATTTTAAATACTGGATACTTTTATACTGTATACTGTTTACTTTATATACGGAATACTTTATACTGTTACTTTATATACGTAATACTTTATGCTGTTACTTTATACTGCCATATCAGTCTTATATTCCACTACCTTTTCTCCCCTCAGATTCTAAAAAACTTTGATATTGAGACGAGGATGCACGTTCGCTTTTTAAACATGGACACTGCAACCTGGCGATGTGGAAAATCAAAATGAGTCTCGGCTTCCTTTAAGAGACATCGTTATGGTACTGCTGTTTTTAGTAGAATGAATCAAGCCGGTCTTCCCCTGTAATGAAGCCAAATAATTTTCATATCAACTAAAGTTGAAATACCTTTCATATGCACTAATGTTTTCATACTATTCATATGCACTAATGTTTTCATACTTTGAATGATTCATGGGAAATTATTAACCAAATAATACATTGTGATACATGACATATAAATACACATACCCCCCTCATCCCTACATATACCCCCCTTATCCCTACATATACCCCCCTCATCCGTACACATACCCCCCTCATCCCTACATATACCCCCCTTATCCCTACATATACCCCCCTCATCCATACATATACCCCCCTCATCCATACACATACCCCCCTTATCCCTACATATACCCCCCTTATCCCTACATATACCCCCCTCACATACCCCCCTCACATACCCCCTCATCCCTACATATACCTCCCTCATCCATACATATACCCCCCTCATCCATACACATACCCCCCTTATCCCTACATATACCCCCCTCATATACCCCCCTCATCCCTACATATACCCTCCTCATCCATACATATACCTCCCTCATCCATACATATACCTCCCTCATCCCTACATATACCTCCCTCATCCATACATATACCCCCCTCATCCATACACATACCCCCCTCATCCATACACATACCCCCCTTATCCCTACATATACCCCCCTCATATACCCCCCTCATCCCTACATATACCCTCCTCATCCATACATATACCCTCCTCATCCATACATATACCCCCCTTATCCCTACATATACCCTCCTCATCCATACATATACCCTCCTCATCCCTACATATACCCCCCTCATCCCTACATATACCCCCCTTATCCCTACATATACCCCCCTCATCCATACATATACCCTCCTCATCCCTACATATACCCCCCTCATCCCTACATATACCCCCCTTATCCCTACATATACCCTCCTCATCCATACATATACCCCCCTTATCCCTACATATACCCTCCTCATCCATACATATACCCTCCTCATCCCTACATATACCCCCCTCATCCCTACATATACCCCCCTTATCCCTACATATACCCCCCTCATCCATACATATACCTTCCTCCTCCCTACATATACCCCCCTCATCCCTACATATACCCCCCTTATCCCTACATATACCCTCCTCATCCATACATATACCCCCCTTATCCCTACATATACCCCCCTCATCCATACATATACCCTCCTCATCCCTACATATACCCCCCTCATCCCTACATATACCCCCCTTATCCCTACATATACCCTCCTCATCCCTACATATACCCCCCTTATCCCTACATATACCCTCCTCATCCATACATATACCCTCCTCATCCATACATATACCCCCCTTATCCCTACATATACCCCCCTCATCCCTACATATACCCTCCTCATCCCTACATATACCCCCCTCATCCCTACATATACCCTCCTCATCCCTACATATACCCCCCTCATCCCTACATATACCCCCCTTATCCCTACATATACCCTCCTCATCCATACATATACCCTCCTCATCCATACATATACCCCCCTTATCCCTACATATACCCCCCTCATCCCTACATATACCCTCCTCATCCCTACATATACCCCCCTCATCCCTACATATACCCTCCTCATCCCTACATATACCCCCCTCATCCCTACATATACCCCCCTCATCCATACATATACCCTCCTCATCCATACATATACCCTCCTCATCCCTACATATACCCTCCTCATCCATACATATACCCCCCTTATCCCTACATATACCCCCCTCATCCCTACATATACCCTCCTCATCCATACATATACCCTCCTCATCCCTACATATACCCTCCTCATCCATACATATACCCTCCTCATCCCTACATATACCTCCCCCCTCCCCCCTTTAAAATAAAAAGAATTGTGATGAAAAATGTCTACATTATTTGTGTTTTGCTTGCATCTTCTTGTGAATACAAATGCACTTTAGATCGATCGGTCAGTCGGTCGGTAGGTAGGTAGATACTTTATTGATCCCCTGAAGTACATTAAGCAAAACAATGAGTTCATTGTTGAGCATAATGTATCAGTGTGAAGTTTAACATCTCATTAACAAAATATGATCCCATCATGACAATGCATTCATTCTGAATTAATTGATTTTACATCATAAGTTCAATTTAACAACTCACTGGACAAAATGTGGATAGCAAGATTCAAACCAATACCTTAAATGTACAGTACACCTTATGAGGAAGCATGAAAACATATGGACAGCTACCTTCACAAACAAAATTCAAAATTAAATTCAGTTTGGAAAATCTATTAGATTTATAAAAGCTTGTTTGATTTGTGCAGAACCCATATCGATCAGAATTTTCTTGTGGCTCTGTGTTAGGATAGGACAGCCTGAGGAAGTACCTAGAACCAGGGTGAATAGCATTAGGATAGGACAGCCTGAGGAAGTACCTAGAACCAGGGTGAATAGCATTAGGATAGGACAGCCTGAGGAAGTACCTAGAACGAGGGTGAATAGCATTAGGATAGGACAGCCTGAGGAAGTACCTAGAACCAGGGTGAATAGCATTAGGATAGGACAGCCTGAGGAAGTACCTAGAACCAGGTTGAATAGCATTAGGATAGGACAGCCTGAGGAAGTACCTAGAACGAGGGTGAATAGCATTAGGATAGGACAGCCTGAGGAAGTACCTAGAACGAGGGTGAATAACATTAGGATAGGACAGCCTGAGGAAGTACCTAGAACCAGGGTGAATAGCATTAGGATAGGACAGCCTGAGGAAGTACCTAGAACCAGGGTGAATAGCATTAGGATAGGACAGCCTGAGGAAGTACCTAGAACGAGGGTGAATAACATTAGGATAGGACAGCCTGAGGAAGTACCTAGAACCAGGGTGAATAGCATTAGGATAGGACAGCCTGAGGAAGTACCTAGAACCAGGGTGAATAACATTAGGATAGGACAGCCTGAGGAAGTACCTAGAACGAGGGTGAATAACATTAGGATAGGACAGCCTGAGGAAGTACCTAGAACCAGGGTGAATAGCATTAGGATAGGACAGCCTGAGGAAGTACCTAGAACGAGGGTGAATAACATCAGGATAGGACAGCCTGAGGAAGTACCTAGAACGAGGGTGAATAACATCAGGATAGGACAGCCTGAGGAAGTACCTAGAACCAGGGTGAATAGCATTAGGATAGGACAGCCTGAGGAAGTACCTAGAACGAGGGTGAATAACATCAGGATAGGACAGCCTGAGGAAGTACCTAGAACGAGGGTGAATAACATCAGGATAGGACAGCCTGAGGAAGTACCTAGAACGAGGGTGAATAACATCAGGATAGGACAGCCTGAGGAAGTACCTAGAACGAGGGTGAATAACATCAGGATAGGACAGGTCATATGTGATGCAGGCCCCTCGTGTTGACTTCTCGTCTGGGATGTTGGTGGTCACCAGAGAGCTAGTGTTGAACTGGACGTGTCTGACTGGGTGTCTGCAAACAGACAGGAAGGAGAAACATCAAACACATTTAATTTTTTAACAATAGATTTTTCACACACAAACAACACACACACACACACACACACACACAAACACATTCACTAAGGAGCTGAGAATGGATCAATCAATACTGATGCACCTGATGGTTTTCTGCCAATGTCAACCTGATAGGTCAATGTTGCGTATTGCTGAATATTTTAGCAATGCATACAAGTGACAGGAACTGCAAGACACATACATGAGGATATGAATAAGTCCAGAATAGCATACTCTACCTGCCTTTTGTGGCAATAATAAATTGATGTATTAACAGAAAAACATATCCACACTAAACAACCAAGAGAAGGAACTCTTGTCCCACCTGTTGCTTCTTCCACAGTTTGGCTCCCATCCTCATCTCCCAGACGCAGACCAATCCCTCGCCTCCGCCGCTCAAAATCCTCCAATCGTCTGCCTGCACGCCGGTGACGCCCATGTGGTGGGCATACAGTGATGTCACAGAGGACAGGTAGGTCAAACACCCTCACTGGCGTTACAGCACAAACATACTGGCACTCAGGCTACATCTTTACCAGGATACCAGAGAAACGGTGGTGCCTGTGGCATAGAGGGGTTTTCATCTGCTTTAACCCTCCTATAAACCATTCATTACTTTAGCCTCCAATAAGACTAATTCACTCAAAGCTACAAATATTTTAGGTGTTCTGAACTGATTAAACATGATCTCTGTCCCAAATGGCACCCTATTCCCCATATAGTGCACTTATTTTGACCAGAGCCATATGGGGCCTGGTCAAAAGTAGTGCCCTATATAGGGAATATGCAGCATGGCAGTGCTGTAGCATTAATACAACTAAGAGGAGGATTCTTGGGTCTGGTTTGACGAGCCTCACATACCCCATGGACCTCAGCTCCATCTGTTCATCACTGCTGTAGTTTATTGGGTCCCCAGTAGCAGCCAGAGGATGAGTCCATGCTAAAATCTTTCCAGAAGTTCATACACCAAATCCAATTTATTTTGAGGTGAACAGATTACATTTCCTCTTCAAGAAATTAAACGAATCAGGGTTGCATAGCAAAATGGGCATTAGCATTGTAACTATGGGCCCTGGTCAGAAGTAGTGCACCATATAGGGAATAGGGTGCAATTTGAGATGCAACCAGGGTGGTGTTGTTTCATGGGAAATGTAGCAAAGGGGATTAAAAGTTACTGTTTTGCAGTCTGTTTGGACTGTGCCCGTCTTCCCTGAGCGGCCAGGGAACACATTACTACACATGAATTATCATGATCCTTGTTCTTGACTATAAAACACAGCAATGTGAGAGTGGAGCTGTACAAAACAGATTGCAAAAGTACCTATCTATCTATCTATCTATCTATCTTTTGCTGCAGGAGGGCCTGGTGCACTTCCCAAAATAGATAGCATCATGAGGAAGGAAAATTATGTGGATATACAATGACCCCAACCATACTTCCAAAGTTGTGGCAAAATGGCTTAAGGACAACAAAGTCAAGGTATTGGAGTGGCCATCACAAAGCCCTGACCTCAATCCTATAGAACATTTGTGGGCAGAACTGAAAAAGTGTGTGCGAGCAAGGAGGCCCACAAACCTGACTCAGTTACACCAGTTCTGTCAAGAGGAATGGGCCAAAATTCACCCAACTTATTGTGGGAATCTTTTGGAAGGCTACCCAAAACATTTGTTAAACAGTTTAAAGGCAATGCTACCAAATACTAATTGAGTGTATGTAAACTTCTGACCCACTGGGAATGTGATGAAAGAAATAAAAGCTGAAATAAATCATTCTCTCTACTATTATTCTGACATTTCACATTCTTAAAATAAAGTGGTGATCCTAACTGACCTAAAACAGGGAATTTTTACTAGGATTAAATGTCAGGAATTGTGAAAAACTGAGTTTAAATGTATTTGGCTAAGGTGTATGTAAACTTCCGACTTCAACTGTACAAGACTACTTAAGGGTGAGGGACAAAGATAAGAGTCTTCTACTTTGACTGTTGTTGCACCTTTAAAAGACCGGCACAACGAGACATAGAGTTGCCTGTGCTTTGTCTGCATTTGGCTGTCTACTTAAAGCCTGATGAATTTGGTAGGAAAGCCACAGCAGGTAAGGATTCTGCCAAAAATGTTTGCCTTTATTTTACCTGCCAACTCCTTCCCTGCTGTCAGGGACAAGTACAGATGAAAATGTCTTTCCTTTCCCCCCTTCAGAGAGCCAGGTTGCAGATGCAGCGTGTGTGTGTGTGTTTTATCGGCTTAATTGGCGAGTTCACAGGACAGCAGATTGAAGGCTGCCAGCCTCCCGTCGTCTCCCTCACAAATACCCCCAGGCTGCAGAAACCACTCAGCTGACCCACGTAGTTCCCACTTATAAAATCTGTTTTATTTTTTGAATGATTCCATCTGGTTCTTTCCCAAATGCAGGTTGTTTCCGTTTTCTCCTCTTTTTTCAGGTATGCGCTCTCAAAATCACACTTTTTGAAAATAGATAAACAACAAAGTTAGATGTTTTAAGTCCACAACAATGCTTAAAACACACCAGGAGACCACTTTTGAGGTCTGGGACTTCTGTTTTACGTTTACTTTTTTGGGTGTAGTTAGTCTTTAATTTCAGTCTTTATTTAATTCCAGTCTTTAATTTCAGTCTTTATTTAATTCCAGTCTTTAATTTCAGTGCACCATGTGATGGTAAAGTTTCGCCAAAAACTACCCACTGGATTGATGCAAATAATCATTATATCATTCTGCCAGGTAGGCATAGGCTACTTTGTAGTTAACATTTCATTGAGAAGGTTTTGGGGAAAGCCTTTCCATCTACCAGAAGACTTTTCATTAGCATCATCGCTAACGGCTACATAAAGTGGTAGACGCGCATTCGGAACATACATTTACATTAAATGTACATTTACATTTGAGTCATTTAGCAGACGCTCTTATCCAGAGCGACTTACAGTTAGTTTAGTGCAAACATGTTCATCCCTATTCATTACTTCTTCTCACTCTGTCTTGCTGTCACTTTCTTAACCCCTTTTGATGCTTTGTTTTTCAAGGCAAGCCAGCGAAGGTGCGAAGAAAATTGAATTTTTTTGCAATTTTCCAAACACCTGATCCTCCCTCCTGCAAGTATCCAATGTTCCTAATCAGTTGTGATTGTGTGCTGAGGAATATTGTGTTGTGATAAACAGGTTTGTTTCTGACTAGAGCCCAGCAGGTGTAGCCAAGGGAGCCACTGGATCTAATCTGGTACTACTGTGGTGCTAAAATATGACAGGCAAAAGAATGTGTGTGTGACAGATTTTTAACACCATAGTAGTGCCTGTGTGTGTGTGTGTGTGTGTGTGTGTGTGTGTGTGTGTGTGTGTGTGTGTGTGTGTGTGTGTGTGTGTGTGTGTGTGTGTGTGTGTGTGTGTGTGTGTGTGTGTGTGTGTGTGTGTGTACACGCAGCAGGTGGAATGACACATCGGGTCCCATACCTCCTGTCTTTGTTTCCACACACCATCAGGTGACGCAGGCTTTCTCTCAGGTTGACACAGGAAAAGTCTCCCGCTGAGTTTCCCCACATACACCTAAGACTGGCCTGTCTTCTAGACTGTACACCTGGATCTGAACACAATACCACACAGAGAGTTAGACTCCTTAACTGGCTACTTTCTGCACCTGAATGTAAACAGAGACAACACATAGAAACAGAGTTGTTCGGCGATGGATACTGTTGCTGCAGACCCTGCCGCAAGAGTTAGACAACACCTGGATATGTGCAGATTGAGCAGAGTGTAAAACGTCCTCAAGGTGTACATCTAGCAGCAGCAGACGTTCACTATTCTCACACAATGTCTCTGTCTGTCTGAGCTCCGAGACGCATCACAACACTTCCCATTGCCTCGCTTTTACACAGGAATCAATCTCTGTTAACAAGCAGGCATCAGACCATGCTTTGTAACAGATGCTGGACTACAGTTTACAGCTGACATGTAGGGAAATTAACAGACTAAATGAAATTAAATGGTTATCAGTAATTATAAACACTATTTTCTTAGCAAAAAGAGCTATGAATACAGTATTGTAAATTTGAATTAAGAAAAAGGTTTGAATATGATAGGAAGGAAATTGACCCACAAGTATATCAATATTATTTCAAAGAGAATGATTAATTGTGTTCCCTCCAGCTCCATAACAAAAGCCTTTTAAACTGTTATTTAAATTATGTCATCTGGCTGTGTTATAATTGGTCAATTATTGGCTGGACCTGTTCTCTTTCAAAACAACACTAAACAAACTAGCCAACGTTCAGACAGAATGGGGAATGATAGATAAAGACATTAAACAAAGGATGAGAGAAAAGAGAAGAGGGGGGATAAAGAGGGAGATGGTGTGTGGGAGAGAAGGAGTGAGAGAGAGAAGGAGTGTGAGAGAGAGAGAGAGAGAGACAGAGAGAGAGAGACAGAGAGAGAGAGAGAGAGAGAGAGAGAGAGAGAGACAGAGACAGAGAGAGACAGAGACAGAGACAGAGAGAGACAGAGACAGAGACAGAGACAGAGACAGAGACAGAGACGATGTATATAGACATAATGACACTTGAAATGTATTTTTTCTTTTGTAACTTTTGTGAGTGTAATGTTTACTGTTAATTTGTATTGTTTATTTCACTTTTGTTTATTATCTATTTCATTGGCTTTGGCATGCCAATAAAGCCCCTTGAATTGAATTGAATTGATAGAGAGAGAGAGAGAGAGAGAGAGAGAGTAAGAGATAGGGGAGAGGGAGCAGGCAGCATGATGTAAGGCTTGAGAAGATGCCAACTGTTTTGTGTCTCCTATTTGGGCCAGAAAGCATTAATGTGAGCTGGCCCCGAGCAGAGCAAGCCAAAATCACACACACACACACACACACACACACACACACACACACACACACACGACAGCTTGATGGGATTTGGGAAGGGGAATAGGAGGAAAGAGAGGGAAGGAGAGGAGAGAGGGAAGGAGAGAGGAGAGAGGAGAGGGAAGGAGAGAGGAGAGGGAAGGAGAGAGGAGAGAGAAGGAGAGAGGAGAGGAGAGAAGGAAGGAGAGAGGAGAGGGAAGGAGAGAGGAGAGAGGAGAGGGAAGGAGAGAGGAGAGGGAAGGAGAGGAAATAGGGAAGGAGAGGGAAGGAGAGAGGAGAGGGGAGATGAGGGAAGGAGAGAGGAGAGGGGAGATGAGGGAAGGAGAGAGGAGAGGGGAGATGAGGGAAGGAGACAGGAGAGGGGAGATGAGGGAAGGAGACAGGAGAGGAGAGGGGAGAAGAGAGGAGGAGAGGGGAGGGAGAAGGGAGGAGAGGAGAGAGGGAAGGAGAGGAGAGAGGGAAGGAGAGAGGAGAGAGGAGAGGGAAGGAGAGAGGAGAGGGAAGGAGAGAGGAGAGAGAAGGAGAGAGGAGAGGAGAGAAGGAAGGAGAGAGGAGAGGGAAGGAGAGAGGAGAGAGGAGAGGGAAGGAGAGAGGAGAGGGAAGGAGAGGAAATAGGGAAGGAGAGGGAAGGAGAGAGGAGAGGGGAGAGGAGGGAAGGAGAGAGGAGAGGGGAGAGGAGGGAAGGAGAGAGGAGAGGGGAGATGAGGGAAGGAGAGAGGAGAGGGGAGATGAGGGAAGGAGAGAGGAGAGGGGAGATGAGGGAAGGAGACAGGAGAGAAGAGGGGAGAAGAGAGGAGGAGAGGGGGCTGTCTGCTTATAATTTTTTCGATGAATCATCTCAGTTTTGGGGGAGGGGATTTGATTAAAAAGCAGCCCAAACCAGCTATTATGTGGAGGAGCTGTCAGCGCAAGGGAACATAGAGGCAGTTAATATGGAAACAGTTTAGGAAGCACATCAGCATGCTTTGATGAAAGGCATCATGGCTTTGGCTACAGCAGAGTCATCATGTTAAATAAAATGATAATCTATAATTTGCCCTAAATTGCGCCCTTCACGAGTTCCTTTGTTAAGTAAATGAAGACCAATGTCCCTAAATGATTGTCAAATTATGCAGTCAGTTGAGTTCATGTTGCATTGTTATTAGACTTGACTTTCAGCTGTCAGATAGGTTAATGCTTTTAAAGAACAAGTAGACCTGACTTAGAGACCCAATAGATAGATAGATAGATAGATAGGTACTTTATTGATCCCCCGGGGGGGAAATTTCACTGACATGAATACAGTACATGAACCAACACTGACATGAATACAGTACATCAAACTCACAGAGTTTGAAGATAATCATTCAAAGCAACTCAGACCTGTCAGAAGTGAATCATGGTCCAGAGGAGAGGGCGACTGACTGACTAGCTGACTCTGGCCAACTCTCACAGACAGACAGACAGACAGACAGTGGTGTCTGTGAGAGTTGTCATTTCTTCAAACAATCATCTTTATTCAATACCGATTAAATATTGCAACAATGAAACCGTCGACCGCACACTCTAAGTTGTGTAGCCGAGAGCTTAACCAACAATGAGAAATTGCCATCTTATATTGGACTCTAAGAATACAGACCAAAGAGCATCACATGGTGTTGTTCTAACCCCCAACCCTGGCTTCATTTCCCAGATGTCGTTAACAACACATGGTGTTGTTCTAACCCCCAACCCTGGCTTCATTTCCCAGATGCCAGGATGTCTAAGAACCATTAGGCCTTTGTTCTACTCTCTATCCCAGGCTCAGTTAGACAGGATCCATCTACCTCAGTGCACCACTGATCATAGAATGGAATGTGGCCGTAAGGTTTTATGACCCTCTAGTGAAACACATGTCCTCAACGCTCAGACTAGTTGCAGGCAGCTAGAGTGGAGACTAATAAAAACTCAGCATGTCTTACAAGTATATATTTGTAACTATTAATATCACACAAATCAGGTAAGTATGTCATTTTCCCCTGACAACAGACAGACAGACAGGCCAATAGACAAAGACATGAACAAGACAGATAAATACATGAGACATGTAGACACTTAGCAACATACCGTGCACAGAAGCAGACAGACAGACAGAAATACAGACAGACAGAGATAGACACAGACACACACAGCCAGACAGACAGACAGGATCCATTACAAAGACCATTCATGCCATAATACCTCTAAAACATGTAGCTGGAAAAGCAACAAGTCCTAGTGATGACTCAACTCTTCGGTGTGAAGAAAGAGAGAGAGAGAGAGAGAGAGAGAGATAGATAGAGAGAGAGAGAGAGAGAGAGAGAGAGAGAGAGAGAGAGAGAGAGAGAGAGAGAGATAGATAGAGAGAGAGAGAGAGAGAGAGAGAGAGAGAGAGAGAGAGAGAGGATGTCTGGATGCCACCTCCATTCTTTTCACAGCTTTTAATTAAGCATATGTCTTCTCATGAAATAACACATAACACATTTGCCTCGACAGAGTCTGTTGGCAATTCTTACTTCCCTCTTCACAGAAGGAAAATGCTGTCAGAAACACTATGAAACCGATAGACTTGTTAAAGCTGATTAAAAGTTGTAATTCTTCAGTTTAATTAGTGAAGTGAAAATGTGCTAATCATGAATTGGCATAATTTATAGAAGATGAGCTAGGTCTATAGTGGGGAAAGGAAACAAAAGAAAAGTCAATGCTCGATTTAATTCATGATCACTACCAAATCACTACCAAATCACTACCATATCACTACCATATCACTACCAAATCACTACCAAATCACTACCATACCACTACCATACCACTACCATACCACTACCATATCACTACCATATCACTACCATATCACTACCATATCACTACCATATCACTACCATATCACTACCATATCACTACCATATCACTACCATATCACTATCATATAAAATATTATCAAATCAGTAATGTTGTCTTAGAATATTTCATATAATTCATGATCACTACCATATCAAATATTATCAAATCAGTAATGTTGTCTTAGAATATTTCATATGGAAAAAAAGTAGGCCTAAGTGACAGTGTTTTGGACATGACGTGAGACATCAACATGTATGCCTAGTCAGATTGAAGACATGTGGAGTTGGTAGGCTATATGACATCTCTCTTTAAAAAAAATCCTTTAGCTGTAACATTGAGAAGAAGCACTGCAGCAAAGTTCTCTCAAACTTTCTCCAAGGCCCACTATGTGGCGCTTTAGTGATAATATAACATCATCAGGAATGAGAACATCGTAATGATGTCAGTGGGATAGCTCTGCCAAAGACCTGTCTAACCAACAGAGAGAGGCTCCATTTAGGTCCGGTCCCTAGTAACTCAACTAATTAGTTAAGTGCCAGCATCTGTGCCTAAACAAAACATTAAACTTTTAGAGGAGAGAGACAGACTAAGGGGATTTTCAAACAGGGTTTTTGTCACAAAACCACATTTACTTGCAAATATTTGTCTTGAAATAAACTGAAAAGCATGACACCAATTTACAACTAAAGCCAAAATTGGGACCATAACCAAATTCTGGAACCATAACCAAATTCTGGAACCATAACCAAATTCTTTTAAGGTTATGAAATGTAATGACAAAGACATTTTGGTGTCCATGGTTCACCTGAAATAGACTTTTATATTATAAAGTCCTAAGACTAAGTATGTTGTTGTTAGACCCTAATGTGTCTCCTCACTAATGTCAATTAATAAATGGGCGATAGAAACTCAGTAGAAAGCTGATAATAGTGACTTGATGGTGAGAGCCCAGTAATAGACTGACATGCAGTCCCTTTAATCATAGGATATTGTTGCATTGTCTCCAAAATCAATGTTCCCATTTCTATAATGTTTCAAATAGTATTTTTTTAGCCTAATTGTAATGACCAAATGCCGGCCTTTTACCAGATCTGAATATTTTCCAACAAAAAAAAGCCCCGAACTTTGTCTCCTGGCTATGTAATATGCAGGGGTCTAAATGAAGGTACCAGCCTCAGTTAGGAGCAGGGTCCTTAGATACACCATATTAATAGATACAAACAGCAGATACTTTGGGAAATAGACAACTTGTTTAGTGTGTATGTACGTGTGTGTATGTACGTGTGTGTATGTACGTGTGTGTATGTGTGTATGTGTGTGTGTACATGTGCGTGTGTGTGTGTGTGTGTGTATAAGTCAAGAGTAAAGAGTAAACTAAATACTACAGTTATTAGGAACAAGGCCCAGTATGACTAGTTCAGCTATTTCTATACCCACAATCCCCCAGCAGCTGGCCCCATTTCTATACCCACAATCCCCAGCGGCTGGCCGCATATCTGTCCCAGATTCCCTAGACTGGGGTGCCCCTCCCTGTTGGGTTTCAGAGACTGTTAATAGACTGGTATATAGATTAGTATATTGCTACTGAGACTCAGATTAGTATATTGCTACTGAGACTCAGATTAGTGTATTGCTACTGAGACTCAGATTAGTGTATTGCTACTGAGACTCAGATTAGTATATTGCTACTCAGACTCAGATTAGTATATTGCTACTGAGACTCAGATTAGTGTATTGCTACTGAGACTCAGATTAGTATATTGCTACTCAGACTCATATTAGTGTATTGCTACTGAGACTCAGATTAGTATATTGCTACTGAGACTCAGATTAGTGTATTGCTACTGAGACTCAGATTAGTGTATTGCTACTGACACTCAGATTAGTATATTGCTACTGAGACTCAGATTAGTATATTGCTACTCAGACTCATATTAGTGTATTGCTACTGAGACTCAGATTAGTATATTGCTACTCAGACTCAGATTAGTATATTGCTACTGAGACTCAGATTAGTGTATTGCTACTCAGACTCATATTAGTGTATTGCTACTGAGACTCAGATTAATGTATTGCTACTCAGACTCAGATTAGTATATTGCTACTCAGACTCAGATTAGTATATTGCTACTGAGACTCAGATTAGTATATTGCTACTCAGATTCAGATTAGTATATTGCTACTGAGACTCAGATTAGTATATTTCTACTCAGACTCAGATTAGTATATTGCTACTGAGACTCAGATTAATGTATTGCTACTCAGACTCAGATTAGTATATTGCTACTGAGACTCAGATTAGTATATTGCTACTCAGACTCATATTAGTGTATTGCTACTAAGACTCAGATTAGTATATTGCTACTCAGACTCAGAGAGATGCAGGTTTGGGGTGACAATAGGGATACAATTCAATTAGGGTTTAAATTCAGCCCTATATTTATATCAGTAAAAGGTTGGTAAATTTGTAGCCGTCCAAATGTGTTGAGCACTCATAATGGTTTGGGCTTCAGTATTGGCTTTGTGCATATCTTTGGCATACATACCTCAATGTAACCCTGTTCCTATCTCCAGGTACAGTAGATCAAAAACAACACATGGTTTGAATTCATTAGAAACCCTAATTTTATGTAATGTTTCACTGAATTCCATAATAAATACAACCCTGTCAAAAGACTGTAATCAATTCAATGTTGACTCACCTACCTTGTTGCCTCCATCGTTCATGGGCCAGCCACAGCTCTTGAACCCCAGGGCAGCGTGTGTCACCGAGGCGTCCAGAGAGGTGATGGGGTGGCCGTAGACGGTGTTGCGCACCCGGGGATCCAGGTTCTCAGGGGCCAGCAGGTAAACTGTCTCCCCAGCACCAGGGGGCCACTGTCACCAGGACCATAGACTGCACCTGTGACCAGAGCCTCTGTTAGAAAAAGTTATAACTTTATTCAGCCTGCTGATTACTGTCACATGGAGTGAGAAGTATAAAGTACAGCTGCACTGTTAATGAACTAATATGGTACATAATAGATTGACTGTGACAGATAGAGGGTTGGAATTAAAATATCAGAATCAGGGGACTCTATCATAAGAAAGAGACCAAGAGACCGAGAACGACAGAAAGAGACAGAACAGACAGACAGACAGAGAGATAATGTAATCATATGTTTCCCATGCCAATAAAGCCCTTTGAATTGAAATTGAATTGAGAGAGACTCACAGGTTTTGGCAGAGTGGCCTGGCAGAGGGTCCTCCAGTAGCCCCTGTCATCAGGCTGGTCCAGGGATCTGGAAGTGGTGGACGGGCTCCTGCCCTGTCTTGTGCTCAACACATCCACACAGCCTACACAGGAGCAGAATACACAGTTAACCTGTAACCAAAGACTTCTCAGTGTGGCCATCCACGTGTCCATACAGCTTAGGGTGCTTTCACACATTTCTGTTTGACCCGGATCCTGGAGTGGTTGGTACCCTGATCCACGCTGCAAAGCATGTGTGAAACACAAACGAACCCAGCTGAAACTAGTGCTGGGCCTGCGTGAGACCAGACTACCAGGTATTGTGACGAGTCACGTGGAACCTTTTGCCCGTTGTAAACAAGCTAGCTTGCTAACGTAGTGTCTTGCTAATCGCACCCTGAAACGGTTATTTTCAAGTCTTGTGAAAGCAAATCGTTTTCTGTACATTTCCCACAAACGATACAGAGAACTGCACCACAGTACAGAATTTCTAATGTGAAAATGCCCTTAATAGAACTTGGTAATAAAGTGTGAACTGTACATCAGTCTCTTTCTGGTCATTACCATGCCTTCAAACAGAGCCGCCAGGGTGATTGTACCTATCGAAACTTCTTTCAGAAACCACCGACCAACAGGTGGCGCTCTTTTTCACTGCTCTAAACTGGAAGGATAAGGCTAGCCTGTAGAATAGCCACTCAATTGACTGGAGAGTTGAGGGCCCCACTCACCATCATCATAGGAAGCCACACCGGACGTGACTGACATGAGTTGGAGATATGCAGTGTGGGTGAGGTGGCAGCTGAGTTCCTCACAGCCGGCCTGAGACGAGCCACGAGACAAGCTACCCCAGGTCCACCCCAGCACCAGCTGCCCTGGGCTGCCTCAGACAGACAGAGCTCTTCTCCGCTGCTGGAGCCTGGATGTGGGTCAGGACTGGTGCTGGGATGGGCTGTTGGAGAGAGCTGCAGACTGGTGCCACTATCTGTGGTTATCTCTAAGGGCTGCCAGATTAACCCTTTCAGCTATCTAGCTACCAATGACACTGTGGCACAAACAAGATCGTAAGATAGCAAGTTTCCACTCCCCAATTCACATGCTACGATCACTTAAACCAGCTAGCTACCGTACCACCCACTTCACAGAGCGTCCGTTTCCCTGCATGAGGAAATGGCACAGACAGACAGACAGGTGGACAAACAGACAGAAAGACAGACAGGAAGCTAAAACACTCAACAGACAGGAAGCTAAAACACTCCATCTGACATCTCAGGGTTTGTCAGGAAGGTAACAACACAACATAATTAGTGCGTCGTCCTTCAGCCAAGAATCAACAGGAGCAATTCATGCCTCAGCTGGTACTTTCCCTCTTCCAAATCATGAAACTTTTGATGTATCAATTCCAGGCAAGATCAGAGCACAACCTGCAGTTCTGCTTCATCAGTGCATCTACAAGATTCTGTATAAAAGTGAGATAAATATTTTATCACTTTGCCTAGAAAAACCAGCGGGAAATAAAAATGTCCACTAAATCTCAACCCTGGCTAAACAGGGATTTTACAGGGATGATAAACTCCACAATGTGTATCTTAGAAAATCAGTGATCCGAATCGAATTAAATACAACTGGTGTAGATTTTACAGTGAAATGCTTGATTACGAGCCCTTCCCAAAGATGCAGAGTTTTTAAAAAATTAAATAGTAACACAAGGAATAAAATACACAAGAATAGAGCTATATACAGGAAGTACCAGATCACTGTGGAGCTATATACAGGAAGTACCAGATCACTGTGGAGCTATATACAGGAAGTACCAGATCACTGTGGAGCTATATACAGGAAGTACCAGATCACTGTGGAGCTATATACAGGAAGTACCAGATCACTGTGGAGCTATATACAGGAAGTACCTGTACCAGATCAATGTGGAGCTATATACAGGAAGTACCAGATCACTGTGGAGCTATATACAGGAAGTACCAGATCACTGTGGAGCTATATACAGGAAGTACCAGATCACTGTGGAGCTATATACAGGAAGTACCTGTACCAGATCAATGTGGAGCTATATACAGGAAGTACCAGATCACTGTGGAGCTATATACAGGACGTACCAGATCACTGTGGAGCTATATACAGGAAGTACCAGTACCAGATCAATGTGGAGCTATATACAGGGAGTACCAGTACCAGATCAATGTGGAGCTATATACAGGGAGTACCAGTACCAGATCAATGTGGAGCTATATACAGGAAGTACCAGTACCAGATCAATGTGGAGCTATATACAGTGAGTACCTGTACCAGATCAATGTGGAGCTATATACAGGGAGTACCAGTACCAGATCAATGTGGAGCTATATACAGGGAGTACCAGTACCAGATCAATGTGGAGCTATATACAGGGAGTACCAGTACCAGATCAATGTGGAGCTATATACAGGAAGTACCAGTACCAGATCAATGTGGAGCTATATACAGGGAGTACCAGTACCAGATCAATGTGGAGCTATATACAGGAAGTACCAGTACCAGATCAATGTGGAGCTATATACAGGGAGTACCAGTACTAGATCAATATGGAGCTATATACAGTGAGTACCAGTACCAGATCAATGTGGAGCTATATACAGGAAGTATCTGTACCAGATCAATGTGGAGCTATATACAGTGAGTACCAGTACCAGATCAATGTGGAGCTATATACAGGGAGCCTGTTGGTCCGAGAGCCGATGCTCCGGTACCGTTTGCAGTCTATGGCTTGGGTGGCTGCAGTCTTTGGCAATTCTTCGAGCCTACCTCTGGCACCGCCTGATATAGAGGTCCTGGATGGCACGGAGCTCAGCGCCAGTGATGTACTGGGCTGTCCGCACCACCCTCTGTAGCACTTTGTGGTCAAGGGCGGTGCATTTACCATACCAAGCAGTGATGCAGCCAGTCAAGATGCTCTCGATGGTACAGCAGTAAAACTTTATGAGGATTCGAGGGCCCATGCCAAATCTTTTCAGCTTCCTTAGGGGGTAGAAATTCTATGGTGTGAATAGAATTTGCTGCAGCAGGCAGCCCTGTGTCTCTGTATGTAGGGAATAGGGTGCCATTTGGGACACAGACCAGAGTTCACCAGGGCCAGAAAATAATTTAATCAGACCGCCCCCTGCGGGTCCCAGCTTCCTGATACAACATTTAACAGACTAAAGTCACGCTATCATCCTACAGTACACCGGGCCCAGTCGAATTTAAGTAGCTCACTTCACGTGAGAGTGAGAATCCGTAGCAGTAAGGGGCATAACGTAGAGGCTGAAGTCTATTGTGTTTTCACAACAGGTTGAATTAATAGAGTGTTCAAAGAAAGGAGGTGGTCTCTTTAAGTGCAAAGTCAAAGCAGCAGCTCAATGTCTATTGATCTCCATTCATTGGGCTGAAAATGTGCTGATCAACACAGCTGCTTGCCCCTTCTGACACTAAAAACAGGTTATATCTTACCCAGCAACAACATAGCTGTCACAGGAAATGACACAGGAAGCACCTTCCCCAGCTCATACTGCGGTTGGGTGATTGATCCAACATGATTCTAGGAGTAGGAAGACAGCCAAAACATTTAGTTTATCGGCATCCCGATGTAATTACAATGTTTTTACTACAGTTAATACTGTATAGTTACAGAGGTTTAAGTTAATACTGTATAGTTACACAGGTTTAAGTTAATACTGTATAGTTACACAGGTTTAAGTTAATACTGTATAGATACAGAGGCTTAAGTTAATACTGTATAGTTACACAGGTTTAAGTTAATACTGTATAGTTACACAGGTTTAAGTTAATACTGTATCGTTGCATAGGTTTAAGTTAATACTGTATAGTTGTATAGGTTTAAGTTAATACTGAATAGTTACACAGGTTTAAGTTAATACTGTATAGTTACAGAGGTGTAAGTTAATACTGTATAGTTACACAGGTTTAAGTTAATACTGTATAGTTGCATAGGTTTAAGTTAATACTGTATCGTTGCATAGGTGTAAGTTAATACTGTATAGTTACACAGGTTTAAGGGCATGTTCAGATGAAGTGCTATCTAAAAAATGCATTGAGTTAAAGCTCTACACACACACACACACACACACAGCCAAGCAGTCATACACACACACCCCTATCAAGCCAAGCCATCCCCTACCTTCCAGTTGGAGCACACAGTGTCCTCCGAGTTAATGCAGTCTCGTAGTGTTCTCTTCCAGCAGGGGGAGTCAGAGAGCGGTACTGTGGTGAGAACCTTCCTTCAAACACATCCTAAACCACAGCACTTCATCCTCCGCCAGGCCCGCCCACGCCTTACTCACCTGTGGAAGCATATTGAGTGATCATCACTAGGTACAACAAAGTAGAACAGTGTACTTATACTACACGTCTTGCTGACCTGGAGAGGATATTGAAGAGGACTAGAGTAGAGTGGTCATCCTCATTTACTTGACCCTATGTCACATTAGGTTACACAAAACAGTGTAAGGTCTGTTCAGGTCCACTTATGCTTCAAGTGAAAACAGAGTAGTCTCTGAGTTTTATATGACTGACGGATGTGATAATAATCTTAGTTTATCTGAGCACATCGTCCCAACTCTGTCCGGCTGAAATACTGGAAGATATTCAGGGCTAACTCGTAGGGCGACTCAACGTCAAAGAAGGGAATGTCATTTATCTCATTCTGCAAAAAATAAGTGAAACAGCAATGAAATCGTGTTCCACTTAATGAGGTGGTAGTTAGTCTATCTCTACTGGTAGGACTGTCAAGATCATCCTCATCATCATCTTACCAGGTCTTGAATTAATTGATCCACAAATGTGTTGGCCTTGTTAACTTTCCTCTGCAGCAGTTGTTGCAGGGAGGTGCTATGTGTATTTGTCACACTGTGGTATTGTCTCTTCCTTCGTATCCTTCCACCTAGCAAGCCCTCGGCCATCGATACATTGTGGTTGTTTCTCTTCTCATTCACTGTTCCCTGTGATGTTGCAGAGGACATTCTACTGTCTTCGTTCTGGTCCACTTCTGTTTTCACAAAAATACTTATTTTTAGAGTCCTCCCGACATGTTTGGCCAAGAGTGTCACCAATGGAGTTCGGTTGCTCGTCGTTTATATCAAATCAAATGTTATTTGTCACATGCGCCGAATACAACAGGTGTACCCTTAACCAACAATGCATACCTTTTTGTAAAGTAAGTTAGAAAATAATTGCAAAAATTACAAAAAGGAAGAAAAAAAGTAACACAATAAAATTACAATAACGAGGCTATATAACGTTACGGGGGGTGTCGGTAATGTTACCGAGTCAATGCGCTCTCTAAGCGCCAGGATCTCGTCTTCTGACATAGTCTTCTCACATTGTTACAACAACATATATCTTTAACTTGTTATTTTTTGACAAAATAACAAAGCGGTAGGGTTAAAATTGTTGTAGCTCCTTCCAAAACAAAAACAAGCATTGAAGCTCTGTACCAAAACCTGTCCGACTAGAGATATTTTGCTGTCAGATTAGTTCCGCATGATTTAATTCTGCATAGTTTATTATGGGCACATCGGTCTGTAATAGTGGATTATTTCATATTTTAACTTCAAAATAGAATAACGCGTACAATGAATAAACGTGAAATAAAAATACACAATTATTAAAGAAAACGGTTTATAACAAAGAAATATCCCCCCGGGGATCAATAAAGTACCTATCTATCCCGATTATGTACACTTTCTAGGTACAGTACTCTCACAAATGTATTATATTTACTATTTGAAATCTTATGATTATTCAACTAAACCCCTCTTTGACCATTATATCAAACAAAAGGCTCGTCAGATAAGATGAGACGACGGGTTTTTAAGAGTTAATGATTACCTCTCTCTTTTGGGAGAAGATGATGTAAACCCCTCACACCATGTGACTCTTTAATAATCATGAATAATATAACAGAGAGAGAGAGAGAGAGAGAAACAACACAGTCCAGATCTGATCCGTACAGTAAAGAATATCATACTCCTGAAGAGCGGATAAGAGGAGGGGACAGGGACAGATAATACATATAAATAGTTTTTTAGAGAACATGTGCTGGCTCCCGATAGACCAGCCTCTGCCTCTACCCGGCGACTCGATGATCTGTTCCCAAGGAGCCTCACCATGCTCCGGGACCCAGTCGCTCGCCTCCCGCCTTCGCAAGATCGGGGACGAGATGGAGAAACACTGGACGGTTGGATCGCGAGACAACAGATATTACGAGAAACTGGAGTTGAATAGAAAAGTCCACTTTAAAGGCTTTGTATGGACAGCAATACAAATCACCGTCCTCATGCTCTTTATCAGAAAGAGACACCTGTAGGTGCAAGACATTGAAAGGGCAAAACCAGCAACAGGTAAGCTTCACAGGTACGTGTCATCACTATTGCCGCGTTCAAAACAACTGGGAACTCGGAAAAATACGAGGTCAAATCATGACGTCAGTGATCTTCAGGTCGTAAAGTCAGAGCTCTAGAAAGAGGCACTAGTCGGAGCTAGTTTTTGTCCGTGTTCCCAGTTGTTTTGAACGCACTGAAGTCTGAAGTCGGAAATTTCCGAGTTCCGAGTTCATAGTTGTTTTGAACGCAGCATATGAGTAACGCAAACCAACTTGATTGTCAACTTTCTCCAACAATGTTCAGCAGGTGAATTGTGGTTATAAATATGTAATTACAATTTGAGTATTTATCATTTAGTTATTCATAAGCAAAACTATGTTGAACTATTCACTGATTCTTAAAAATAAAAATCTAAATATGATCTAAATATGATCTATTATGCACTAACATTTGTATTTATTCAGCCACTTTATATGGTGCCTTCAGGATCCCGAGGAGAAGAGAGAGAAAGCTGTCAGAATATTTGCACTGACTAAATGGATGCCAGCCGGTCAGCCTGCCACAGAGCGCCGAGGTCCAGTGTGCACACTGACATGTCATCATGAGGAACATGCCACACATGCAGCGAGACTGTTAGGAACAGGGTTTTGAAAAATAAGGAATCTGACCAAAATCAAAGGACATATATTATTTGTACTTTGTGTTGGCTAAGGAAAATGTTGTGCTTCTGAATTCAGGTGACATAACATTATGTCACAGAGATTGAGTAACATTTTCCACTCAAATAATACTTTAGGACATGTGGGTCTAAGATGCAGTTCTGCGTGAATACATTTCTCAGTGCGATTTTTCCCCCCATTTGTTAGATTATTTGACTCATTGCTTTGAATTCATTTGGATTCAACAGATATATTGACGTCACTTTTATCATCACTCTCACTGTCCGGCGGTTCTTCCGAGTAGGCTATAGAACGGGGATGTCATCCTCCCCTGACGGTTACCGAATTAAAAACGTACTAATATTGCCGACGCAACTGTCATACATTGACGAATTAACACTTGAATTATCGATGCACTATATACGATGTCAATTACCTAACTGAGATATCCTATTGGGATGCAAAAAATACATTTAAGAACGTGTGTAGCCTACTTTTAGGCGCCTTGTCTCGTGACGGGCATTCTTGGAATGGTGCTCATTGGACAAATTGCACTTGTTAGATACGTTTCTGTATTAATTTATTTGATTAGGTGCATAATGCTGTGGACTGTATCAAATATTGATGACTGAAGAGGGGAATACATCAACTGTTCTATTTTATTTATTTTTTAAACCTTTGATTTTGTAGCAGTGTCAATGCAGATAATGTTCATGAAACCATGCAAGAAACAAGAAATGTGCAAATACTGTATAAGGGCATGCTATTTATGTTTATAGAACATAAGCTGTTTTTATATATCACAAAAACTGTAGTTTTCAAATGCAGTGCTGTATCTGTGTCTTTTTTATAAAGAAATGTGTTCTTTCCATGCTATTTAAATATGTATTACATTGTGAATTCTGTGCTCTCTCTAGATAATAAAAGTTTGAAAGTAAAAATGCTTTCATGCTATCATTACTATGCAATGAGTAATAACGTGACAAGATAAAACATTCAACATATGTTGAACAATGATGGTTTAATTGGAAAATTTGATACACACCGAAAGAACACAGAACTGGTGACTTTTTCTATAATGTTTTTGTGGTTTAAATTATGTCATTAAACATAAGCTGAATCTACACTAGAAATCAGGTGAAATGCATAAGTAACTAAATATAATTAAATACATAAGCAAACAAGCAATTGTTGTACTGACATACTACTATACGTACCCTTTACAAGAATACTAACCCATATCCCATGGTGCTGTGGCACACTGAGATAAGTTACTATTCTATTTCTTTGCAAGACATGGCTGAAGCCAAACTTAGGCAAGGAGTGTGATAAGGATAGGGACAGCGGTGTAGAGAAGGTATAGTAACTGACTTTATACAGGTACTGGCATAATAAAATGGACTCCACAGTGCCCCCTGGTGTCTAGTGGGCATCTGGCCGTCAATCACTAATAGATCTGAAAGTGGGCAGAGGTGGTGCCGTCCTTCCAGCAGTGCAGGGTCTCTATGACCGCAGATCGACACAGGGGGCACGTTCTTTCACGGTCGAACCACAGACACAGGCACTCCTCACAGAACACATGCTAGAGGGGAGAGAGACAGACAAACAAAAGTTTACCGTCCCATGCACTCCCTCACCCATGACACCACACTACTTACTATCTACTACAGACTGCCCACAATAACACACAATCAGCTGTTGGTAAAAAAATATAACCTGAACCTGACAGAAATGTAACATCGAACTCTTAGCATTGAATAACATACTAGAGAGGATAGTAGCTTGAGCCAGGGCCATGAGTTCATATATGTCCCCTCACCTGACAGAGAAGAACAATGGGGTCTCTGAAGTCGCCCTGACAAATAGCACACACGTCCCCGGCTTCACTGCACTGCTGGCTGCTGGCTCTCACACCATAACTCTGTGGGTGATAGAGCAGGAGGTAGGTGGTCACAAAGAGACAAAGGCAGGTAGTCTAGCGGTTAAGAGAGTTGGGCCGGTAACCAAAAAGGTTGCTGGTTCGAATCCCAGGGCTGAATAGGTGAAACATCTGTCAATGTGCCCTTGAGCAAGGCACTTAACCCTAATTGCTCCTGTAAGTCGCTCTGGATAAGAGCGTATGCTAAATTACTAAATTATATATACATTTTTACATGTAAAAGTTTACCTTCCCATTCCATACAGAGTCAACTCAGTGTATATATTGTGTATTCTAATGTATATGCAGCAAGATAAGTCAGAGTGCAAGATCAGGCACAACAAATTGACGGTTGAAGGTGTACTACTGCAGCTAGAAGTATTACTTCAATGGCTATAGGATAGTGATGTAGGCTGCTAATTGACCCAGATACTTGTATTTACATAAAGTAATAACTTCTAACCTGAGAACTGCAGAGAATTGCCATGGCCTTGCGTATGGCTGATACTCGTCCACAGAGGTCAAACGACTGAAAGATAAACACAAACAGTTAATCTTCTAGAATTGGGTGCATTAGTGCAGGGCTGGAACAAAAGCCTGCACCTCCAGCTTTCCAGGACAGAGTTTGTGACTACTGAATTGTATCCTGAAAACATTTCAAAATTCTAACTTATGAGGATCTCTAACACAATTCTCTACTGGGCCAATATATTTTGGTTGTTTTTCTATTCTTAACTTAATGAAATGTTCTATTCTTTAACCACTCAGTGGTGTGCAGTGTCCTGTCCCATTTTGCAACCTTCATCTATGAACAGCTCTGACTCAACTTCTCCAGTTTCTCATCTCAACCCATAATACTTTGAAAGCCATAGCCACCCATGATGTATTCATATTTTAGCATATTTATCATGAATTTCTTACACATTCACCCCACCACACCGCCCACACACACACACATTTAGCTATCACAATACCAACAACTCCATTCAATATACAGAGTTGAATATAACTGAATATGACTCCATTGAACAGGCTACTCCAACAACATTGAATATAACTATCACCACCTACACAAAAAGGAGTGAGAGTTACATTAGCGCTACATTACCTGCAGAGGCTGAATGTGAGTTACATTAGAACTATGTTACCTTGCAGAGGCTGAATGTGAGTTACATTAGAACTACGTTACCTTGCAGAGGCTGAGTGTAAGTTACATTAGAACTATGTTACCTTGCAGAGGCTGAGTGTAAGTTACATTAGAACTATGTTACCTTGCAGAGGCTGAGTGTAAGTTACATTAGAACTACGTTACCTTGCAGAGGCTGAGTGTAAGTTACATTAGAACTACGTTACCTTGCAGAGGCTGAATGTGAGTTACATTAGAACTATGTTACCTTGCAGAGGCTGAATGTGAGTTACATTAGAACTATGTTACCTTGCAGAGGCTGAGTGTGAGTTACATTAAAACTATGTTACCTTGCAGAGGTTGAGTTACATTAGAACTATGTTACCTTGCAGAGGCTGAATGTGAGTTATATTAGAACTATGTTACCTTGCAGAGGCTGAGTGTGAGTTACATTAGAACTATGTTACCTTGCAGAGGCTGAGTGTGAGTTACATTAGAACTATGTTACCTTGCAGAGGTTGAGTTACATTAGAACTATGTTACCTTGCAAAGGCTGAGTTACATTAGAACTATGTTACCTTGCAGAGGCTGAGTGTAAGTTACATTAGAACTATGTTACCTTGCAGAGGCTGTAGCTGATAATGAGCATGGCTCCTAGGAAGTAGCTGGTGGACGGGTCCTCTCCCATGATGTACTTGTACCACAGCTGGATGGGCACAAGGGCCCTGAACAGCTGACTCAGCTCCTCTATCACCAGGTAGAACTTACCCTGCCACACACACACACACACAGGACACTGATAAGACATTGGAAATGCATGTAGTACATGTTTCATCTTGTCAGGCTCTGGCCATAGAGAAGCCTATTGCTTCTCTATATATCCATGGTCAGAGTCTGACAGGTCTATGATTTATGGTTCTGTGTGGTGTTTTGTGTTGGATCCCTAATTAGAGGCAGCTGCAGTGCATTGTCTCTAATTAGGGATCCTACATATGTTTGTATGTCCCACACCTAGGTGTGGGTCATTATATCTTGATGTCATTGTCTGCACACATCACAAAGTAAGTGTGTTCTCTTCCGTTGGTGTATTTTGTTGTTATATTTTGAATAGTTCTGGCTAATTATAGTTTATGTAAGAATAAAACTATGTCGAACTACAATTACAACGAGTGGGCTGTGAATTGGTCTCTCCTAATGCAAGACTGTGACACTCTGAACATTGTCTGTGGTTGATGGGTGGTTTGATATGGTGTGAAAAAGAGAAATACAGATAACTATATTGAGGTTTCACCATAAACTAGTCCTTTTCTTCAAAGACAAATCTATATTCCCTCAATACAGTCAGCTTTTCTTTAAGATAAGTTAACAGCCAAAAAACACCATGAATAGAGCTGCCTATAGGCTAATCTGTTGAAGAGCAGCAACAAGCTCCAGCCTAAGCATGGCCACCGGCGAGGGCTCCGCAGGCTGCAGCTTCACAGCAGTAAATGCAATTACCCCACACTGCAAGGAAAACTGGCAGCCGCTTGGCACTCTCCACCTGCTACCTAAACAGTTCAGCCCTAGGCAAGTTAACCTGCGGGGGCAGGCCACTCCTCCTCGCTCTCCAATGGATGCCACAGGGGAAGCCAGGAGGACAAAGCGACAGTACTCTTCAAAAATAAAAAGTTCCTGTGGTTGCTGTGTGTGTGTGGGGGGTCGTCAACACTAACCGGAAATGGATTCCCAGTGGCATCACAGTGTGTATAATGGATATCACCTGACAGAGATTAATCACTCTGGGTTGGAAACCCTGTAGCAGAGAGACTGGGGGTGGGGGACCTCCGCAAGCAGGAAATTAATCTTTCCTCATTGTCCCTGCTCAAACCTAGTGTTGTCCCCACACACACACATGCACACTGGATGTGTCAAACTGAAACTGGACTCCAGCCAGAAACGGCAGCAGTTCCATTCTGCATTCTGTAACTTCCTGCTGGTTTTGATTCATTAGTAACGATGACCTCTCAACCTACCAATCAAAACCCAACCTGCAGTTAGGGTACGCCGCTGTTATGAGTTATCCCCCTCAGCTGCTAAAAGCATGTTTTCATTAAATCTTGCTTCAGGTGGATGCATGGCTATTAGACAATACATTTCCCTGGAGTGGGAGTGCACTGACAGTGCCAAAAAAATAGGCCAGCCAAGGAGCAATGTTGAAGAAACAGTAGAGCAAACTAAATCAAATGATACATCAATGCACAGGGGGGGGGGCTTGGGGGACAGAGGATGGGTTGGTCGGTTGGTTTAGTGATTACGTGGCGTGGGCATCCCCAGCAGCCGCAAGTGAAGAGGAGTGGGAGCACACACACCACAGTAATGATCCAGCCCCAGGGAGGGATGACCTCACCCCTGCAGCCCCCCAGGGAGGGATGACCTCACCCCTGCAGCCCCCCAGGGAGGGATGACCTCACCCCTGCAGCCCCCCAGGGAAAATGAGCTCAGTGGCAGCAGTAGCCTCGCTCTCTGACTGGCCTGTTTATCAGCCGAGTCAAAACCAATGGATGTTTATGAACCCTGGATTGCTGATTCTATGTATTAGCCATTGAGAGGCTTTGAAACCACCGGTCTCCCATATTGGAACTCCTCAGTAGGAGCCGTCCTCCATAGGAATTAATGGAATTCTACAGTATTTCAATTAAATGTTTCAGGGACAAAATTACATATTGAAATATGTTTTGTTGTAGCAGGGCCAGTAACATTAGTCATCTCAAAAAATATAGTTTAAGGAAATATTTTAATATATTTCAACAAACGTGTTTAGCTCACATATCATTTAAACGTATGCAATAAGGTGTCAGTAATAGAATAAATGTCAAAAATAAATGTAGACATTAATACATGCATTTCTATAGATTCCAGAATATTTTTTACAACGGTATAGGAGTGCCAATATGGAGGCATGGTGGTTTAAACACAGCGCCCCCTATCAGTCATCTATGTATATATAAATCACTGGTCAAAACACACACTGTGAGCCCCACGGGCAAAACCTGCACGCAGATAGAACACCTACAGATACACAATCACAGACATACACTCTTTCTGTGACCACAGGATATAAACAAACCTGTCACGTGGATAAGATATCAACACACACACACACACACACACACACACACTCCCACACTGTGACCCCAAGGACATGAGTGAAACTTTAATGAATATAAAACGCACACAAGCTGTGACCCTCAGGATACCAGTAAAAACCTTTATGAATATAAAAACACACTAACACAGGCTCTTACCCTGGATTTGAAGGCCAGGAGGATCTTGGGTAGAAACAGGATGAAGCACTTCAGGCTGATGGTAAAGTACTTGAGAACAAAGTCAGTGATCCCCACCGCCCAGATTAGATCAAAGAAGTCAAAGCTGTTGATGTTGGGCTTTGCAAACATCAGACTGATGGGGGGGGGGGGGGGGCAGAGATGAGACAGACTTCAATACTTTACAGTTTGAGGTTTGATCATGGATGGATGTGATACCTTATGTCTGGTCTAGTCTCTAATGGTTACAAGGGACATGTTCATGGATCAACAGAAGATGGAGTAACAAAAAGTAACAACGTGACAAACATTTCTGAAGACAAAACAGAATGTGAAAACAGGTGAAATGATAAACACAAAATCAATACTCACAGGACAACAACGCACACGGTAACATAAACCTAAAGACAATGAAAATCATATTACAACAAAAAGGAGAAATTAATAAATTACCAGTCATACTGTATACAGATCGATGCGAAATAAAATAATTTCAAAGAGGAACATTTCAATGTCAGCCAAATGTAAACCTTTAGGCCTAAATATTGGATGGTTGACAATGTTGGGTTTTCAGTGCAATGTAAGGTTTTAAGTTCAATGTAGGGTTTTCAGTGCAATACCATAAGAAATAACCACAAGACATGCTTTTACCCTACCTGTTGTACAACTCCTCAGCACTGAATGTGTAGTAGAGATACACTATGTTTCCAGACAGGAACATGATCATCCAGAGAGCTACAACCACAGACCTCTCCTCCTGATATGCACCCACAGACAAATAGTAAATAATCAAATACTTTACTAATCACTAATGTACATATATACTCACTTGCTTAGCCATAACCTAAACTCGTGCTAGCTATTTACGTAGACTCGATAACACTCAAAGAATGTGCTCAAATGTTTATAAAAAGTGTAAGAGTTATACTCTTATATCAAAGTTGTATAAAATGTGAAAATTACCCGTAGTGACACCTGGTGCTTGAATGTTGAATTGGCAAAGGCAAACGTGCTTGCCATCCCAACACACACAGCAATACCTACCAGAGAAAAACAGAAGAGTTACCAGTCAATCACACACAGTATCTGACACTTCCAAAGTTTCCAAAGGTTCCTTATTACAAAGCAACTACTAAAGTACTAGGCTAACAAAAACATCGTAATTAGTGTAGTATTTATGAGTGTAGTATATCAGTATAGTTTCAGTGTAGCATTTACATCAGTCTAGTATATCAGAGTAGTATTTATATCAGTATAGTATTTATCAGTGTAATATTTACATCAGTGTAGTATTTATATCAGTGTAGTTTTTATATCAATAAAGTACCTATCTATTTACATCAGTGTAGTATTTATATCAGTGTAGTACTGGTCTTACCACACAAGAATAAGAGACACTTTTTTTTATTGCAATCTAAAACTTACCGAGCTTGTGCTGAAAACACACTTTAGCCAGGAGGATCAGGATGAATGGGAACCCCCTCTGTAGCCAGGTAACTACGGGCTTCAGCTCTGACAAGGCCGGAGCCGGTGTAGAGGGGTCCTCCGAGGCCTCCTCCCTGCTCCCATGCCTCTCTCCGGCCCCCACAGCCGAGTGCAGCAGGGATGTACGGTGCTGAAGCGGCTGGTGGAAGTGGTGGTGGTTGTGATGATGGTGCGGGGGCGGGCGGGGGAGGTAGGGCCCACACTCAGAGCGGTGTGACCCCCCTTCCTCCCTGGAGGAGGCAGTCATCTGGATGAAGACGTCTGGAGGAGTCCCAAGAACAAGGCCAGCCGCCTGGAAGTTTGCAGAGGGAACACCGGAACTAGAGGGAACCCCGACCCCAACTAGGCCGGAGAAGAGTTGCTGAGGGGAGGTGGGCGAATCGGGTTTCAGGCAGTCAAACACGCCTCCTTCGTCCAGGCTGCTTTCTGATCCAAGGGTTTGGCTACGGCTCCTGGAGAACAGAGAGAGGATAAGCTGCATCTTTCGACGGTTCAAAGACTGTTGTCTATTGTCTATTTCTTGCATTCCCTTGCAATGGATTTGGCTCCTGAAGTTAACCAGTTATATATACATATTGAATCCTCTTTAGTGCACAATTTGATGATGAACCTGCAAATGCCTGTGTCCTAGGACGTAAACTCAAACCTTTCAGAGGGAATGCCATCCGTGTTGCTGCTGTGTCTTCTCTGCATGGCATATCCAGTTCATCCCCGTGTGATCCAGGCCTATGGTGGGGTGCAGACAGACACACCGATTGCAATAAGTGAATACAGTACAACGCTGCAGGGAGAGTATTTATGGTTGGCTAGACTTTTATTGCAACAATTAGCTAGACGCAGATAGCTAACGCTAACTAGCTATGGTGGTTGGCAGTCGCACCATCACACCCCCATTGTACAGTACAATGGTTTACTGGTTTCTCTATTGCCTTATTTACATGCATGATTCTTAATTAATATTTGTCCACGGGATATTGTTGGTCTCACCTGAATCATCGTTTTGTTTATTATTCTCGTTCCCTTGTATTTATTTTGCCTACACACCCTTGCGGCTTGTTTGGCCTGGCTCGCGACGATGTTTTTCCTGTATGACGTCAGTGAAAGTTCAAGTCGACCAATCAGCGTTCACCTTTCCACCACACACCTGTGTTAGGGGAATTGTTTTGATGCCGGTGGGCGTCAGATGTGATGGGGGGAATTGTTTTTATTTTATAAGCTTTCTCGGTCATTTGTCTCTAGTGAACGTTAGCAATATATGTTATTTGTCAGTAGGGGGTGTCTTGTAGAGTTAACGCTAGTTAGCTAGCTAATGTTAACTGTCAGTAGTAGCTGGATGGGTAGCTAGCCTAGCATCGTTAGCTTTTTTGCAGCGACGCAGATTAACAAAGCAGTCTTTATAAAAAACGGCTAGCTAATATTTACTTTACTTTGTAGCTACATACATAGCATTGCTGTGGTCCTTCTCTACCGTGTATGTATTTACAGCAAGCTAGCTAACGTTAGCTACCACGGTTTATTGCCTAGCATTGCTAACTAGCCAGCAAAATGGGTTAGGTTGTGGTGTTGACCAAACGAAGCTCTCTGTTACTGGAGTTATTGAACGTGATTTCTAAACTGCCAGTCATAGCCAGACACAGCTATCATATGGTTTATCCAGCTAACATTAGGTAGTTAGCATTACCGCAATTCAATCAGGGATCCCCCAATAACGTCATGCCATGGTGCTAAGAAGGTTACTGAGAAAACGTTGGGTGTTAGGTGTGGTGTTCGGACTATCTTTGATCTACTTCCTTACCAGCACCCTGAAACAGGTATTTAAACTCTTGACATCTCAGGTTTATATCTAGCCCAAAGGACTGGAACACAGATGTATAAATACGTTTGATTGATATGAGGTCCAGCTCGTGGCTATACTAGTTTATGTCAAACCACATCTGACTCTCTGTCATGCAGCAAGGTCTTGACTTTGGCTATACAAGATGTGTGTGTGAGAGATGTATTATGTTGTGTTATGCAGGAGGAGAGAACCATACGGGATCGCAACCTGTTGGAGGCCAGGGACCCAGACCACCGGATCCCATGGAAAGTCAGGTTCAACCTGGGCAACAGTAGCAGGCAAATCACTCAGTGCCGGAACTCTGTTCAGGGCAAAACGCTGCTCACAGATGAACTGGGTAAGTTATTTTTATTTATTTAACTAGGCGAGTCAGTTAAGAACAAATTCTTATTTACAATGACGGCCTACACCGGCCGAACCCGGACGGCGCTGGGCCAATTGTGCGCCGCCCTATGGGACTCCCAATCATGTCTGGATGTGATACATCCGGACAGTCAGAGGTCACCAAGCGCAACATAGCTTCAGTGTGTAAATTAGCTAGAAATTAGCTAGAAAGATGTGTCGGCATCAAGTAATTGTCTCTGGCCCCCTCCCAGTTAGAGGGAGTGATGAGCTCTACAGCAGAGTCTCACAACTCAATCGCTGGTTGAAAACTTTTCTGCCCCTCCCAAAGGATAGAATTTGTAGACAATTGGCCCTCTTTCTGGGACTCACCCACGAACAGGACCAAGCCTGGCCTGCTGAGGAGTGACGGACTCCATCCTAGCTGGAGGGGTGCTCTCATTTTATCGATGAACATAGACGAGGCTCTAACTCCTCTAGCTCCACTATGAGATAGGGTGCAGGCCAGGCAGCAAGCTGTTAGCCAGCCTGCCAGTGTAGTGGAGTCTGCCACTAGCATAGTCAGTGTAGTCAGCTCAGTTACCCCCATTGAGACCGTGTCTGTGCCTCGATCTAGGTTGCGCAAACCTAAACATGGCGGTGTTCACCTTAGTAATCTCACTGGAATAAAGACCTCCCCCATTCCTGTCATTATTGAAAGAGGTTGTGATATCTCACTTCTTAATATAGGGTTACTTAATGTTAGATCCCTCACTTCCAAGGCAGTTATAGTCAATGAACTAATCACTGATCATAATCTTGATGTGATTGGCCTGACTGAAACATGGTTTGATGAGCCTGATGAATTTCCTGTGTTAAATGAGGCCTCTCCTCCTGGTTACACTACTGTGACCATGTCCCCTGCGCATCCCGCAAAGGCGGCGGTGTTGCTAACATTTACGATAGCAAATTTCAATTTACCCCCCAAAAAAGGACAACGTTTTCATCTTTTGAGCTTCTAGTCATGAAATCTATGCAGCCTACTCAATCACTTTTTATAGCTACTGTTTACAGGCCCCCTGGGCCGTATACAGAGTTCCTTACTGAGTTCTCTGAATTCCTATCAGACCTTGTCGTCATGGCAGATAATATTCTAATTTTTGGTGACTTTAACATTCACATGGAAAAGTCCACAGATCCACTACAAAAGGCTTTCGGTGCCATCATCGACTCAGTGAGTTTTGACCAACATGTCTCCGGACCTACTCATTGCCACAGTCAAACCCTGGATCTAGTTCTGTCCAGTGTAATAAATATTGTGGATCTAAATGTTTTTGCTCATAATGCTGGACTATCGGACCACCATTTTATTTCGTTTGCAATCGCAACAAATAATTTGCTCAGACCCCAACCAAGGATCATCAAAAGCCATGCTATAAATTCTCGGACAGCCCAACGATTCCTAGATGCCCTTCCAGACTCCCTCCACCTATCCAAGGACGTCGGATCATAGGAATTAATGGAATTCTACAGTATTTCAATTAAATGTTTCAGGGACAAAATTACATATTGAAATATGTTTTGTTGTAGCAGGGCCAGTAACATTTGTCATCTCAAAAAATATAGTTTAAGGAAATATTTTAATATATTTCAACAAACGTGTTTAGCTCACATATCATTTAAACGTATGCAATAAGGTGTCAGTAATAGAATAAATGTCAAAAATTAATGTAGACATTAATACATGCATTTCTATAGATTCCAGAATATTTTTTACAACGGTATAGGAGTGCCAATATGGAGGCATGGTGGTTTAAACACAGCGCCCCCTATCAGTCATCTATGTATATATAAATCACTGGTCAAAACACACACTGTGAGCCCCACGGGCAAAACCTGCACGCAGATAGAACACCTACAGATACACAATCACAGACATACACTCTTTCTGTGACCACAGGATATAAACAAACCTGTCACGTGGATAAGATATCAACACACACACACACACACTCCCACACTGTGACCCCAAGGACATGAGTGAAACTTTAATGAATATAAAACGCACACAAGCTGTGACCCTCAGATACCAGTAAAAACCTTTATGAATATAAAAACACACTAACACAGGCTCTTACCCTGGATTTGAAGGCCAGGAGGATCTTGGGTAGAAACAGGATGAAGCACTTCAGGCTGATGGTAAAGTACTTGAGAACAAAGTCAGTGATCCCCACCGCCCAGATTAGATCAAAGAAGTCAAAGCTGTTGATGTTGGGCTTTGCAAACATCAGACTGATGGGGGGGGGGGGGGGGGCAGAGATGAGACAGACTTCAATACTTTACAGTTTGAGGTTTGATCATGGATGGATGTGATACCTTATGTCTGGTCTAGTCTCTAATGGTTACAAGGGACATGTTCATGGATCAACAGAAGATGGAGTAACAAAAAGTAACAACGTGACAAACATTTCTGAAGACAAAACAGAATGTGAAAACAGGTGAAATGATAAACACAAAATCAATACTCACAGGACAACAACGCACACGGTAACATAAACCTAAAGACAATGAAAATCATATTACAACAAAAAGGAGAAATTAATAAATTACCAGTCATACTGTATACAGATCGATGCGGGGCCACGATCTGGCTCGTATCCAAGGTCCAGCTCGTATCCAAGGACGTCGGATCAAATAAATCAGTTAACAATCAAACTGAGGATCTAAATTTAACCTTGCGTAATACCCTAGATGTAGTCGCACCCCTAAAAACAAAAAACATTTGCCAAAAGAAACTAGCTCCCTGGTACACAGAAAATATCTGAGCTTTGAAGCAAGCTTGCAGAAAACTGGCTTGGAAAGAAAGTACAGTGAAATATCGAAGAGTCCTCACTGCTGCTCGATCATCCTATTTTTCCAACCTAATTGAGGAGAATAAGAATAATCAAACATTTCTATTTGTTACTGTTGCAAAGCTAACTATAAAAAGCGGCATTCCCCAAGAGAGGATGCCTTTCACTTCAGCAGTGATGAATTCATGAACTTCTTCAACGAAAAGATAATTATCATTAGAAAGCAAATTACGGACTCCTCTTTGAGTCTGCGTATTTCCCCAAAGCTCAGCTGTCCTGAGTCTGCACAGAACTGCCAGGACCTGGGATCAATGGAGACACTCAAGTGTTTTAATCCTATATCTCTTGACACATTCATGAAAATTGTCATGGCCTCTAACCCTTCAACCTGTATACTGGACCCTATTCCAACTAAACTACTGAAAGAGCTACTTCCTGTGCTCGGCCCTCCTATGCTGAAAATAATAAATGGCTCCCTCCACCGGATGTGTACCAAACTCTCTAAAATTGGCAGTGATAAAGCCGCCCTTGACCCAGAAAATGTAAAAAAACTATCGGCCTATATCGAATCTCCCATTTCTCTCAAAAATCTTAGAAGTTTTGAGAGAAATGTTACAAAAATCTCACTGCCTTCCTGAAGACAAATAATGTATACGAAACACTTCAGTCTGATTTTAGACCCTATCATAGCACTGAGACTGCACTCGTGAAAGTGGTAAACAACCTTTTAATGGCGTCAGACCAAGGCTCTGCATCTGTCCTTGTGCTCTTAGACATTAGTGCTGCTTGCCGATTCCCGTCTCTCCATTGGGATTGTCTGCCTCTGACCCTATTACAGGGGCTGAGTCACTGGCTTACTGGTGCTTTCCATGGCATCCCTAGGAGTGGTGCGTCACTTCCTGTCCGGTTTGTCGCCCCCTCAGGCTTGTGCAGTGGAGGGGATCTTTCGTGGACTATACTCGGCCTTGTCTCAGGGTAGTAAGTTGGTGGTTGTTGATATCCCTCTATTGGTGTAGGGGCTGTGCTTGGCAGAGTGGGTGAGGTTATATCCTGCCTGGTTTGGCCCTGTCCGGGGGTATTGTCTGGGTATTGTCGGAGGGGGCCACAGTGTCTCCTGACCCCCCTTGTCTCAGCCTCCAGTATCTATGCTGCAATAGTCTATGTGCAGGGGGGCTAGGGTCAGTTTGTTAAATCTGATGTTATTATCCGGTGTCTTGTGTGAATTTAAGTATGCTCCCTCTAATTATCTCTCTCTCCCACTCTACCTCCTCTCCCGGAGGACCTGAGCCTACCCTGAGGACCATGCTTCAGGACCACCTGCCCTGATGACTCCTAGCTGTCCCCAGTCCACCTGGTCGTGCTGCTGCACCGGTTTCAACTCTTCTGCCTGCGGTTATGGAACCCTGACCTGTTCATTGGACGTGCCACCTTGTCCCAGACCTGTTGTTTTCATCTCACTCTCGCTCTACCGCACCTGCGCTCTATTGCACTGAAAAGCCAAGTGACATTCACTCCTGATGTATTTACCTGTTGCAACCTCCACAACTACTTGTATTATTATTTGACCCTGCTGGTCATCTATGAACATTTGAACATCTTGGAGAAAGAACTGGCCTTAATGGCCATTAATTGTTATAATCTCCACCCGGCACAGCCAGAAGAGGACTGGCCACCCCTCAGAGCCTGGTTCCTCTCTAGGTTTCTTCCTAGGTTTTGCCTTTCTAGGGAGTTTTTTCCTAGCCACCGTGCTTCTACATCTGCATTGCTTGCTGTTTGGGGTTTTAGGCTGGGTTTCTGTATAGCACTTTGTGACATCGGCTGATGTAAAAAGGGCTTTATAAATACATTTGATTTGATTTGATACAGCCTGGATTCGAACCAGGGACTGTAGTGACACCTCTTGCACTGAGATGCAGTGACTTAGACCGCTGCACCACTCGGAAGCCGTTATGAACCTAACTGGACTCATTCATTCACTTGTTATCCCTTAGGAAATAACCCCTCTATCTCAAACTGTGATTCTGTGATTCCTCACGTCCCTCCCCCAGTCCTTTTTTTAAGGAAAGATGATGCGAGAAAAGCCCCTATCATTGAGGTATTATGAAAGACCACTTCAATATTCAAGTCACTAATCCATTGTACATGTGAATGTCCCCACAGGTTATGTGTGTGAGAGAAACGATCTGCTGGTGAATGGTTGCTGTAATGTCAATGCCCCCAGCTCAAGACGGTACATCTGTAAAAGCTGTCTGGCCAATGGCTGCTGCAACATCTACGAGCACTGTGTGTCCTGCTGCCTGCAGCCTGATAAGGTATTCAAGCTGTGGCACTCTTGTTGTGCTGCATCCAACTGCAAAATTGTTTGTTCCAAATGAGAATTTGCAACTTTTGCATGTACATCTTTTGGGTACATGACTTTTCAGTCAGATCTCTATCTTACCTTGCATCCTTAGCTTGACGTTATTTTCATCTGAACCTTTTGCAGTGGTTGTGTTATGACTAATCCATTTGGGAAGTACCAGATTTTTATCTGACCGCTGCATCTCTCTCTCTCTCTCACTCTCTCACTCTCTCACTCACTCACTCACTCACTCACTCACTCACTCACTCACTCACTCACTCACTCACTCTCTCACTCTCTCACTCTCTCACTCTCTCACACTCACTCTCACACTCTCAGCAACCTCTTCTAGAGAGTTTCCTGAACAGAGCTGCAGATGGCTTCCAGAACCTATTCACAGCCGTGGAGGACCACTTTGAGCTGTGTTTAGCCAAGTGTCGGACTTCATCGCAGGTAGGTTGAGTTGTCTACATGAAACAAACAAGTATAACAGGACCCAGATTCACAAAACACTTGTTACGCAAAAATATAAGAAGCTTCTTAAAAAAAAAAAATAAGTGCAATTGCTCAACATATATTTAATGATTTTCTTACGAATCTTCTTAAGATGTTTGTTCTTAGGCAACCAATTTAGCTAGCTTTTATATTAAAAAAAAAAAATGGCAGTTAAGAAGAAATGCATTCTTACGAAGGTTATGTGAATCTGGTCTCAGATCACTCCCTGACCCTGCCCAAATCCTATCATGCAGAGATGGCATGAGAGGTTGATGGAAAACATTAATGGTTGTTTACTCTCTCGTTTTGCTCCTGTAGAGTGTTCAACATGAAAACACCTACAGAAATCCACAAGCAAAGTACTGTTATGGAGAAAGTCCACCTGAACTCCTGCCTATATGATTGTTTAGTACCTACGAGACTGTATAGAAACTAATAACAGTCCTCTGGGACCAACAAGCATGTAAAGAAATGGTCCAAGTAAGAGCCAAGAGACACACCTTGATGCTTCTTGGGAAGACGGGATTCCCCTTCATCTTGTGTCGACATAATGATCTTGAAACGTCTGACACCATACGATGCTTAACAGATGGGAGCCATCAAGAACACCAAACCCATATTCTGTATAGAGGGGATTTGGACAACTTTGACTGACAATAACAGACGCCATGTTGAATTAATGTGAGTAATAGTCTCTACATATGTCTCTGAGAAACACTATCATAACCTCACAACAGTAGACAAATACTGTATGGTATTTAGCTATATTATTTACACTTCATAAGTGCATAGCTTCATAACTTCATCAGTAATGTTCATCAGGTCTCATTTGCTCATTATACCAGTTAAGATTCACCTCATGCTGCCGGTGTTCCACCTCACGGTCATGTTCTTTAGAGCACGCAACAGAAAATATTTAAAAATGTTCCGAAACTGATTTGTTTTCTTTTTTGTATTGGTTAAGTCCATCCCTGTGTTTCCTTCTGTTTGGTGCCAAATGAACACGACCCATGTTATAAAGGCCTGTATTTAAAGCCTGACAATGTACTGAAGGATGATATGGGTTGTTTTAGTCATTATTGTTGAATATCAAAACAAACTATGAAGAATGTGTCATTACTTTTGTGTGTAGTCGTGCATGCATATTGATGGACTGGTTATTTAATAAAGTGACTGAAAGTAATCGGCTCACGGTTTACATGGCGTAGACCCTTTCAGAATAATTATCAGTATTGTATTAAATAATTTAGTAAATCAATTGTATGTATTTCACTAATTTTACACTATAAAAGCATTCTATATTATGAATAAAGATACATTTTTTTTTTCTCTTTTTTTTTTCTTCCCACCTTTATTTAACCAGGTAGGTCAGTTGAGAGCAAGTTCTCATTTGCAACTGCGACCTGGCCAAGACAAAGCAAGGCAGTGTGACAAAAAACAACACAGAGTTACACATGGGAAATAAACAAACGTACAGTCAATAACACAATAGAAAATCTATATACAGAGTGCAAATGTAGTGCAAAATGCAGTAAGGTTAGGAAGACAATAAATAGGCCATAGTGGTGAAATAAATGACAGATTGGCATTATCACTGAAATGATGGAATGTGCAAATGATGATGTGCAAATAGAGATACTGGAGTGCAAAATGAGCGGAAAAATAAATATGGGGATGAGGTAGTAGGATGGGCTATTTACAGAAGGGCTATATACAGGTGCAGTGATCGATAAGCAGCTTTGACAGCTGATGCTTAAAGTTAGTGAGGGAGATAGGAACCTCTCGCTTCAAGGATTTTTGCAATTTGTTCCAGGCATTGGCAGCAGAGAGCTGGAAGGAATGGCGGCCAAAGGAGGTGTTGGCTTTGGGGGTGGCCAGTGAAATATACCTGCTGGAGCGCATGCTACGGGTGGGTGTTGCTATGGTGACCGGCGAGCTGAGATAAGGCAGGGATTTACCTAGTAAAGACTTATAGATGACCTGGAGCCAGTGGGTTTGGCGACGAATATGTAGTGAGGGCCAGCCAATGAGAGAATACAGGTCGCAGTGGTGGGTAGTATATGGGGCTTTGGTAACTAAACAGATTAATTTATCGGGGGTCAGTGTGTTAAATCAACTAGAATTGGCATATTTCGATATACAGTGTGACAAGATGAAAAGTTTAAACATATTTTAGTTATTACACAAAGTGGGGGATAAGAAACTTGGATAGTGTCACATTACCTTCAAAAGTGTTTGATGAGCTAGTAGCATCTGTCTTGATTTGAATAAGGGGGGGGGGGGGGGGGGGCTTTCAGTGGTTGTAACTCACACTATAAGGTACCATTTGGGCTGCACAGTTAGCCCTCTGCAGATATAATTCTTTATGCCTTTAAATAATCCACTTGGGAAACATAGCCAGAGCTAAACAATTAATCATCCTGAAAGCTGTGAAAACAGAATGTGTTGTAATTAGAAAATGTATTAAGGTCCTGACAAATTTTTGTCCATGGCAATTTGATTAATGACTTTCACATGGGAAGGGAACACAGTGTAGGCCTGTCCACTAACTATGCAAACAGTTAACACACTATTATCATCATGATAATGTTTGGCAATAGTATTATTACATTACTATTATTATTATTGCAGAATATCTGATACAATCAACTTTATAAGAAAACAAATGCAGTTGCTGAAGATAGGCATCATGAGCAATATGTTGAAACTTTGGACTACTTAAGACAGCATCCATAAAATGCATAATTTAGCTGAGAATTATTTTTCAAAACAAGGTGATATGTTATTGATCAAATAGTCCTTTATTCACAACAGACATACACTACCGGTCAAAAGTTTTAGAACACCTACTCATTCAAGGGCTTTTCTTTATTTGTATTGTGGGAAGCTTGTGGAAGGCTACCCGAAACGTTTGACCCAAGTTAAACAATTTAAAGGCAATGCTACCAAATACTAATTGAGTGTATGTACACGTCTGACCCACTGCGAATGTGATGAAAGAAATAAAAGCTGAAATAAATCATTTTCTCTACATTTTGACATTTCACATTCTTCAAATAAAGTTGTTATCCTAACTGACCTAAGACAGGGAATTTTTACTAGGATTTAACGTCAGGAATTTTGAGTTTAAAGGTATTTGGCTAAGGTGTATGTAAACTTCTGACTTCAACTGTATAATGTAGTGTTTATAGAATCTATGGTATTCTGGAATCCACTACAGACTCCACCCAAACCAGGTAGTCCCGTGACTCCTTCAGCAGGGTAAGGCTCCACTGCTTCCTCTGAAAGGGGTACTTGGGCATCTTTGGGTGGCCTGGCTTCTGGGTGCAGTCACCCCCGATGGTTCTCTTCAGACAGGCAAATAGGTTCCCCACCCTGGTAACACAGTTATTCAGGTTGTTGTGCATTGATATATCATCTGGGTTCAGGTCACTCTCTTGGTCCTTAAGGACTTCTTCCAGGGCCTTGCCCATGAAGTGTAGCCCACACAGAGCTCTCTCCAGAGGGGAAGGTGAGGAGGTACTGTTGAGGTCCAAGTCTGGGAAACCTGGGGAGAAAGGTTGGATGTTGTGTCCGTTGGCTGCCTCCTGGGGAAAATATATTTGAAAATAGATCATAAATATGTACTCTGATATGGTGGAATGTCTTTAAGTCAATGTTTTTCAGTCATTACTTATCATGGACAGATTGTCTCAATTAAATAATAAAATGTATATCCCAGAAAACAACAGTTGGCATTTTGACCCATGAACTGACTTGTCTTTCTCCAAATTGACAGAAAGGAAGAGGAAGAAGTTGGAATTTGCATGGATCCAATAAGTAAAGAACAGGAAGGATCATGATGGGACCCACGGGAACAGGACAGTAGTAGTTGTACAGGTACAGTATGTAAGTAAACACGCTCACTAAAGTCAGTCAGTAGGCATATTTCCATTGACCCATGTTCATTCGACAAAAGCAATGTCGCAAAAAAAATCACTGCGACGTGTAATGGAAACAATATAAGATATAGGAGACTTTTTCTAAAGATGGACAACATTTTTATTCGTTCAACTGGTGGATTTTTATTTTGTCTAACTTTATTGCGACAAATGATGATGGAAACAGTTTTTATAATAAATTACGATTGCCGAATACATTTGAAGGGGCACGTGAGGTCATCACGTATCTACAACCTCCACTCCACATTTAATTCTAAATGCCTACTGCTTGCAAAATTATTTATTTCAACCATCATTATTTGGGGGGAGATTGGATTGTCTTGACTTTCAAGAACGCCTGAATTGCTTCGCCTTGCTTTTCTGGTTGGCTGGAAAGTTTCAACATTCAATTATTTCAGATCTACAGGAGTGCAAGTTTCACCAGGGCACGGACCTTGGCGACACCTTGGCTCATGATAATCAGGGCCGGCCCACCAATTAGGCAAGATTCTGCGCTAGCCTAGTTCGGCATTTTGACAATTGGCTGCCGCCCTCCGGCCCCTCTGATCGGCCGCACTCCAGCTGCCAGCTCATAGCGTTGCTGCCGTTTCAGGCCCGACCGCCTTCTCCCGGGGGGCGCCGGCGGTGAATTGGCATATTAAGACAGATGTAGCTACTTACATAGTCGGTTAGGCTGTCATTGATTAATTTTCTGGTGAGGGTGGTTAGGTCCTTGGCCATGCAGCCCCTGGGTGGGCCAGCCTCCAGAGTGACCATCATCATCAATATGCACAATGTTTTGAGAAGTCCTGGAAAAGAAGTCAATGCAAAATCACAACAATATTTTCCAACACTGAAAGACATGTTTGAAAGTACACATGGTTTTGGATAGTAGAAGGGCTTTTTGTGTATATAATTGTAGTTGTGGACACAGATGTTGCATAATATTACCTGCTGTTAACTTCAAATAGAAAATCTCATATGTCATCATATCTTTCGTTTTTCTTGCTTATGTTGTCAGTCATAGCCAAGAATGAGTTGCTCAGCCCAGTGACAGTGGCCACAGTCTTATATTCATCTTGCTTAGTCATATGTTGAAAAACGTCATGCGGATATGATCAACTTCCTTCATATCTTACAATGTGAAATCACACAAGGTGAAACCCCATAAACAAAAATCAATTAAGATGTTTCCTTTTTACGTGGTAATTTGCTTAACTAAACACCATCTTCAGTTTGTTTTCTGAGTTACACTGAATCATACTGTATTATTCCCATGACACCTACCGATTTCTTAACATCAAGAAGTTGATGTGGCTGAAGATATGCATTGAAGTTTATGAACCGGAATACATTCATAATTCCATGCCCAGTCCAGCTGTTTTTATCTCAACGTATCAAATTATTCTGGGTAACAAGGCCATCATTGTAAATAAGAATGTGTTCTTAACTGACTGGCCTAGTTAAAATAAAGGTAAAAAAAAAAAATTAAACAAAAAAGTAAATTACTTGCTGTAATAATTTCCCATGAAATAGTAAAAAAGCTCCACCCATGCAGAACCTACTGAATTTAAGGTTGTGTGTTGATTTTCAACCAGCAACTATTGTGAAACACCACTGATCACATTTTTTCACGTTTACAGTGTTACTTTCATCAGCTGTGTACAAATATTATACAAAACAATGGAAAAATGTAATTTTGACTACACTGGGCCTTTAATATTAATGGCAAAACAAATACAGTTAAAGTAGTCATTCATTGCAGTATTCATATATTCTTTTAATTAAATATGAATAACATGTACAGTGTTTACTACCTACAGGGAACATAATCCATTTGATTCTTCTTTTTGAGGTGTTCATATCAATCTCATGACAAATTGAGCACATTTCCTTTTTTGTGTGCAAATTGAACACAAATGTCCAGTTTATAAAAATGGCCTCCACTACTTAACGTGAGGTAGCTAAGAGACCAAAAGTGGCAAGTTTAAACACAAACCCATAGTGTACAGTTAAATAGGCCATTTAGAAAACAATTTACAGTACGTGAATGCATACCCTTGTAGCATACATTGACCATCTATGGTATTGGCAACGCTTTAGTATACATCATCAGAATGACACTGACAGACGTCAGCCTGTTATCTGTGTATTGTGTGAAGATGCAGGGAGGATGTCATAAGATGTGACTGATTAGACGCAATGCAGATACTGCCTCCCTAAAGGCACCCTATTCCCCATTTAGCTAACTACTTTGGTCCCGTTTGGGACACAGCCTTTACTACTTCCTGTTGTTTTGCTTCTCTCTATAACCACAACCACCATCACCACTGATGCTCCCTCAACCTAGCCTCGTTTCGACCAGGCTACCCTCAACCAGGGATGTTGTGGTAAAAAGTAGATGAGTAAAACCCCTGAGTGCCGTAGGTAAATAGATCCCTAACCCTAAACTTGAATTTACCGTTCACTACGTCATTGACAAAATAGCTTTTTGAGAGTGAACGGAGTGTGAATACAACATTTGATATACTGTTAGAGCAAAACAATTAATTTGTTATTTTTTACCTTTAATCCTAGTACAAATTCCCCGTCTTAGGTCAGTTAGGATCACCACTTTATTTTAAGAATGTCAAATGTCACAATAATAGTAGAGATAATTATTTATTTCAGCTTTTATTTATTTCATCACATTCCCAGTGGGTCAGAAGTTTACATACACTCAATTAGTATTTAGTAGCATTGCCTTTAAATTGTTTAACTTGGGTCAAACGTTTCAGGTAGCCTTCCACAAGCTTCCCACAATAAGTTGGGTGAATTTTGGCCCATTCCTCCTGACAGAACTGGTGTAACTGAGTCAGGTTTGTAAGCCTCCTTGCTCGCACACATTTTCTACAGGATTGAGGTCAGGGCTTTGTGATGGCCACTCCAATACCTTGACTTTGTTGTCCTTAAGCCATTTTGCCACAACTTTGGAAGTGTGCTTGGGGTCATTGTCCATTTGGAAGACCCATTTGCAACCAAGCTTTAACTTCCTGATTGATGTCTTGAGATGTTGCTTCAATATATCCACATAATTTTCCTTCCTCATGATGCCATCCATTTTGTGAAATGCAGCAGTCCCTCCTGCAGCAAAGCACCCCCACAACATGATGCTGCCACCTTCGTGCTTCACGGTTGGGATGGTGTTCTTCGGCTTGCAAGCATCCCCCTTTTTCCTCCAAACATATCATTATGACTATTTTTGTTTCATCAGACCAGAGAACAATTCTCCAAAAAGTATGATCTTTGTCCCCATGTGCAGTTGCAAACCGTAGTCTGGCTTTTTTTATGGGGTACGTTAATCTCTAGGAGACAGAATGCGCTCCTTCCTGAGCGGTATGACGGCTGTGTGGTCCCATGGTGTTTATACTTGCGTACTATTGTTTGTACAGATGAAAGTGGTACCTTCAGGCGTTTGGAAATCGCTCCCAAGGATGAACCAGACTTGTGGAGGTCTACAATTTCTTTTCTGAGGACTTGTCTGATTTCTTTTGATTTTCACATGATATCTGCAAAGAGGCACTCAGTTTGAAGGTAGGCCTTGAAAGACATCCACAGGTACACCTAAAATGGACTCAAATGATGTCAATTAGCCTATCAGAAGCTTCTAAAGCCATGACAACATTTTCTGGAATTTTCCAAGCTGTTTAAAGGCACAGTCAACTTAGTAATTGTAAACTTCAGACCCACGGGAATTGTGATATAGTGACTTATAAGTGAAATAATCTGTCTGTAAACAATTGTTGGATGAATTACTTGTCATGCACGAAGTAGATGTCCTAACCGACTTGCCAAAACTATAGTTTGTTAACATCTGTGGAGTGGTTGAAAAATTTGGTTTAATGACTTCAACCTAAGTGTATGTAAACTTCCGACTGTATATATATATATATTTTATGGACACAGTCTATTTTACAATAGTTCTATTTTGTTTGTTTTTACTCCTGTCGTTCCGATAATTTTCATCCGGTTTGCTTCTATATGCCATATCTTTCAAAATGTGCTTTCACAAAAGTTCTTAACCTATATACGTATTACTGACACAGTATGTTTTACATTCTTTATATTTGTTATTAGTTATTAGTCCCAACCTTCAGCTCCATTCAACTCCTCCCATCTGTCTCAACACCATCCATACTGGATTTATATTTGCCATATATTTTTCAACTGTGCTGTGATGTTTCACAACAGTTCTGAACCTTTCTATTGTTTCTACAGATTGTAAATATATTTTATTTGCTAAAAGTATTATATTATTGATCGATTGACCATGACTTTTCAGATCAACCAGTAATGCTATCTGCAGTTAGCGCCAGTTAAATATTGCAATTCTTCAGCCATTCCTGGACCTCTGACCAAAAACAGGCTACATATGGACAGTACCAAAACAAATTATCTAATGATTCTGTCTCAAAATCTGCAGAGCTGGGAAGGTTGTATCCCCCATATAAATAACATTCTATTGGTTGGAAAAATGTTGTATAATAATCTAAATAGAAAAATTCAAAGTTTTGAATTGTTTTGCGTATTAGTTCATAAACCATGTGCCATGGAATCAGTACTTCAAAAATCTCTTCACAACTATTTTGCAATTTATATGGAACGTTAGCTGCATGTGCGACATAACTCCACCAGTCATACCTATGATATCATGTATGAAGATTATACCTTAAAAATTTGTTTGGTGACGACCAATGCCTTTTCCAGCATGATGGAGCACCTTGCCATAAGGCAAAATTGATAACTAAGTGGCTCGGGGAACAAAACATCGACATTTTGGGTCCATGGCAAAGAAACCCCCCAGACCTTAATCCCATTGAGAACTTGTGGTCGATCCTCAAGAGGTGGGTGGACAAACAAAAACCCACAACTTCTGACAAACTCCAAGCATTGATTATGCAAGAATGGCCTGCCATCAGTCAGGATGTGGCCCAGACGTTAATTGACACCATGCCAGGGCAGATTGCAGAGGTCTTGAAAAAGAAGGGTCAACACTGCAAATATTGATTCTTTGCATAAACGGAATGTCATTGTCAATGAAAGCCTTTGACACTTATGGAATACTTGTAATTATACTTCAGTGTACCATAGTGACTACTGACAAAGATCTAAGAACACTGAAGCAGCACACTTTGTGGAGACCAATACTTGTCATTCTCAAAACTTTTGGCCACGACTGTACTGTCACCTTTTCTTAGAATGTATTTTTTTAAAATACCCTGTTTAGTGTGGAACTTTCCACTCCCATTTAAAACACACACCCAATCATATACCTACTCAACAAGACTGAAGAAAGACATCACTTAATAGTTTGACACAGTATGTGTATATTGACTCAACCTATATCTAAGCTATTTTAGTGTAAATTCATCCATACAAAAGTTAATTATCAAATGTTTTCTGAAAAAAAAAAAAAACATGACAATGTATCCATAATGAAGTCCAGAAATACATGATTTAATAAGAAACGTCTTAAACAGTGCAAATTGGAAAAAGAAAATTGAAGAATAACAGTGTTGATCTTAAAGGAAATACAATGCTACAAAAGTACAGAAATGTTGATCCTTAAAAAAAATGGTGAGTAACTTGTTATTGATGTTAACTGCATCACGGCACTGAATAAAGAGACTCTTCACCTTGGATAATCGTGGGTTTTTTTTAAATTTATTTTCTCTCTCTAGTGTAGCCTGCATATGTTTTTCAAGAAAATACAAATTCTGATACGTTTAACAATTAACACTAATTTCCACCATCACCTTTACGGTGATTGTCCAAAATAAGACTTGTGCTGACACTTCAATGAGTGGCTTCAGTTATTGGGGTGCGATTAGGCCATTTACGTGCCTTACTACAAGTACAAGTTGTGAAGATATGGCGAATATACCAAGTATAAGATGCGCTTCACATAATTCACTCACACATTAAATAACTTTACCTTTGACACAAAGGGTGGTGTTCTGACACATAGCATTACGCTATAAACAGCACTGGAAGACAGTAGTGTTGTTTATAGTACTAGTAACATGTTTGTGCCCTGCGGCAAGCAGGAAAGTAGCATAAGAAAATCCATCACGGTTACACTTTATGAACTGCAGGTATTATGCTTTATTACATGTTATAAGCATGCATGAGATTTGATAATGCATTATTACAAGGCTTGGGCTATGACTCAAAATGGCTGTTATTTAGTCAGGATCTTTACAAGACGATAACAAGACATAAGGGGGTTATATATGCCTATATCAAGTCTTATAATGCAAGCATTATAACCACATCACAATGCATTATACCTGCAGACCTTAAGTAGTGTTACCATCATCACAACTGGACTTCAGTTCACCAATCCCCTTGTGTGCATTGGTCGGGGGTCCGGGCAGTGCTAGTCTAGGCACAAAGTTAGCATCTCTCTCCAGCCCCGTACTGCCCCAGGACACGGAGAGGGGTGTAGTACGGACCAAGCCGGCAGGTCGCCATCAGCAGGCTGGCTCTTTCCTGTGCTGCTGGAGCATCTCAGTCACACTCACTATGTCCTCTTCAGGTACCTAGAGTAGAACACAGGAGAAGAGAACAGAATGGAATATGGTTCCAATTCCTACTCAATCAGCATCTCAAATCGGTCACATACACATATTTAGCAGATGTTATTGTGGGTGTAGCGAAATGCTTGGGTTCCTAGCTCCAACTGTACAGTAATATCTAACATTATACAACGGATGGGTCTTATCCTGAATGCTGATTGGTTAAAACCGCATTCCAGCCGGTGTCTACTCCACAAGTTACCACCGGCTAAATTTATGACGTTAAAATACCTATTTACTCTGTTCCATCGGACTGTCTCATCAGCCCAGCCAGGCAATTTTTAGTTTTCAACAACGGAGATTTGAATAAAACTTCTGAGATTTGCAACATTGTTTCAATATTCAAATTGATCTCCAGGTGGGACTCCCATAGTAATGAACGTGTCGGGAGTTGGACGAGACAGGCAGAGTTTCTCAGCCAGTCAAAATCATGAATCAGCTGGCATTATTTTTATGGATATCTACAAATTAAATGTCATTTGAAAAAAAAGGTAAAATTAAATGAAGTGCAGTCAGTTTGCGGTCTTTCCAGCTTCAGTTTGAAGTGATCGTGTTAGCTGTGTTGTTGGCTAGCTCCTCTGAACAACAGTGTCCAGACAAGCGAGCACATTTTCTATGCCAGGCGAATAGCTCATTGTCGTGGATGTATCCAATTAAATTTCACTAGAAAGAATAGCCACCCTTTGCCTTAACAGCTTTGCACACTCTTGGCATTCTCTCAACCAGCTTAACCTGGATTGCTTTTCCAACAGTTTTGTAGGGGTTCCCACATACAGCGGGTGAAATAAGTATTGAACACGTCACCATTTTTCTCAGTAAATATATTTCCAAAGGTGCTATTGACATGACATTTTCACCAGATGTTGGTAACAACCCAAGTAATCCATACATACAAAGAAACCAAAACAAATACGTTCAGAAATTAAGTTATGTGTAATAATGTGAAATGACACAGGGAAAAGGTATTGAACACATGAAGAAAGGGAGGTTCAAAAAGGCATGGAAAGCCAAGACAACAGCTGAAAACTATCAGTAATTAAAAAGCAATCCAGCCCCCTGTCAGTGCAAATTAATATCAGCTGGTTCAGTCCCAACTGATGGCCTACAAAAAGGCCTCATTGCCAAGGTGTCACACAAGACACATCTCATGATGGGTAAAAGCAAAGAGCTGTCTCAAGACATTCGCAACCTAATTGTTGCAAAACATAATGATGGCATTGGTTATAGGCGCATTTCTAAGCTTCTGAATGTTCCAGTGAGCACTGTTGGGGCCATAATACGGAAGTGGAAAGACAATCATTTCACCATAAAGTTGCCTCGACCAGGTGCTCCTCGCAAGATTTCTGACAGAGGAGTGAAAAGAATAATCAGAAGAGTTGTCCAAGAGCCAAGGACCACTTCTGGAGAGCTTCAAAAAGACCTGAAATTAGCAGGTACTGTTGTTTCAAAGAAAACATTAAGTAATGCACTCCACAGCCATGGCCTGTATGCACGCTCACCACGCAAGACTCCATTGCTGAAAAAAAAGCATGTTGAAGCTCGTTTAAAGTTTGCTGCACAACATTTGGAAAAGCCAGTGAAATACTGGGAGAATATAGTGTGGTCAGATGAGAGCAAAATTGATCTGTTTGGATGTCATAATACACACCATGTTTGGAGGAGAAATGGCACTGCACATCACGCTAAAAACACCATACCAACAGTGAAGTTTGGAGGTGGGAACATCATGGCGTGGGGCTGCTTTTAAGCAAATGGTACTGGCAAACTTCACATAATTGAAGGAATGATGAATGGGCAAATTTACGAGGAGCACCTGGTCGAGGCAAATTTATGGTGAAATGATTCTTTCCACTTCCATATTATGGCCCCAACAGTGCTCACTGGAACATTCAGAAGCTTAGAAATGCGCCTATAACCAATGCCATCATTATGTTTTGCAACAATTAGGTTGCGAATGTCAGCTCTTTGCTTTTACCCATCATGAGATGTGTCTTGTGTGACACCTTGACAATGAGACCTTTTTATAGGCCATCAGTTGGGACTGAACCAGCTGATATTAATTTGCACTGACAGGGGGCTGGATTGCTTTTTAATTACTGATAGTTTTCAGCTGTTGTCTTGGCTTTCCATGCCTTTTTGAACCTCCCTTTCTTCATGTGTTCAATACTTTTTCCCTGTGTCATTTCACATTATTACACATAACTTAATTTCTGAACGTATTTGTTTTGGTTTCTTTGTATGTATGGATTACTTTGGTTGTTACCAACATCTGGTGAAACTTTCATGTCAATAGCACCTTTGGAAATATATTTACTGAGAAAAATGGTGACGTGTTCAATACTTATTTCACCCGCTGTATGCTGAGCACTTGTTGTCTGCTTTTCCTTCACTCTGCGGTCCGACTCATCCCAAACCATCTCAATTTGGTTTGCAGGCCAGGTCATCTGATGCAGCACACCATCACTCTTCTTCTTGATAAAATAGCCATAACACAGCGTTGAGGTGTGTTGGGTCATTCTCATGTTGAAAAACAAATTACAGTCCCACTAAGCCCAAACCAGATGGGATGGCGTATCGCTGCATTATGCTGTGGTAGCCAGGATGGTTAAGTGTGCCTTGAATTCTAAATAAATCACCTACAGTGTCAACAGCAAAGCACCCCTACACCATAACACCTCCTCCTCCATGCAGTTGGAACCAAACATCAAACCCATCTAATGTCCATTGCTCAGGTTTCTTGGCCCAAGCAAGTCTCTTCTTCTTATTGGTGTTGTTTAGTAGTGGTTTCTTTGCAGCAATTGGACCATGAAGGCCTGATTCACACAGTCTCCTCTGAACAGCTGATGTTGAGATGTGTCTGTTACTTGAACTCTTTGAAGCATTTATTTGGGCTGGAGCAGAATTAACTCTGGGTCTTCCTTTCCTGTGGTGGTCCTCATGAGACAGTTTCATCATAGCGCTTGATGGTTTTTGCGACTGCACTTGAAGAAACTTTCAAAGTTCTTTACATTTTCTGGATTGACTGACCTTCATGTCTTAAAGTAATGACGGACTGTCGTTTCTCTTTGCTTATTTGAGCTGTTCTTGCCATAATATGGACTTTGTCTTTTACAAATAGGGATATCTTCTGTATACCACCTCTACCTTGTCACAACACAACTGATTGGCCCAAAAGCATTAAGAAGGAAAGAAATTCCACAAATTAACAAGGCACACTTGTTAATTTAAATGCATTCCAGGTGATTACCTCATGAAGCTGGTTGAGAGAATGCCAAGAGTGTGCAAAGCTGTCCTCAAGACAAAAAGGTGGCTACTTTAAAGAATCTCAGATTTTGTTTAACACTTTTTCTGGTTACTACAGGATTCCATATGTGTTATTTCATAGTTTTGATGTGTTCACTATTATTCTACAATGTAAAACCCTTGAATGAGTAGGTGTGTCCAGACTTTTGACTGGCAAAGTTGCCAGCAGATAGGACAGAAGATACTGCGGACGTCAGACAAACATAAAAGCTGGACAGGAACAGTCCACAAGAAGCGGTTAATTTATTATCCTCTGACAAATCAGACATGCATTCTGTCATCTGATAGCGCTGCTGGCGTTCTTGTGATTTCTGTGACCAGATGTGTCTAAGCCCTGTTGCAAACACCTGCTACTGTAGTTAAGTCTTAGTTATTTTATCCATCACAGTCATTAAGCTACACACTACCCTTTATCCAGGAGTGAACAGTGCCCTCTGTTGGTCAGAATCAGAACATACCCTCCTCTAAAGATCTAAATTCCATGTTCTGTAGAGTAAAGCTGGGTGACAGTAGTTGTCACATCAGCAGCTAAAGGCTTGCTCACCAGGGCATGGTCAAAGCTAAAGGCTTGCTCACCAGGGCATGGTCAAAGCTAAAGGCTTGCTCACCAGGGCATGGTCAAAGCTAAAGGCTTGCTCACCAGGGCATGGTCAAAGCTAAAGGCTTGCTCACCAGGGCATGGTCAAAGCTAAAGGCTTGCTCACCAGGGCATGGTCAAAGCTAAAGGCTTGCTCACCAGGGCATGGTCAAAGCTAAAGGCTTGCTCACCAGGGCATGGCCAAAGCTAAAGGCTTGCTCACCAGGGCATGGCCAAAGCTAAAGGCTTGCTCACCAGGGCATGGTCGAAGCTGAAGGTGCTGATATAATAGGCTGAGATGTCGTTGTCAGCTAAGGGCCGGGATATCTGGGCAACAATGCCACACTCGTCTGGAGAAGAGGAGAGAGAAAGATCAACAATTAAGTATTTGTGGTATCAGTATGAGTATCAGTCTATCAAGGCTAGAGTTGGTCATGATCCTTCAGAGGATAGATTAAAGGGTAGTTTACCGAAACCCAGAGGATGTCCCCCAATGCGCACCATCCTCCACAGCTCCCTGGAGGAACTTGTGAAGAGAAGATCAGCAGGGAACCTAGAACACACACACACACACACAGTGTGGGTCATTGCTGCTCCAAACTAATCGCAGGCCAGAATTCAGGAGGAGCAGCAGCACCACCATCTGACTATCGCCTACCATTGAACGTCTGACTAACGTGATACGAAACACCCAACTAACGTGATACCAAACGCCCGACTAACGTCTGACTAACGTGATACCAAAACGGCCAAATAACGTCTGACTAACGTGATACCAAAACGCCCGACTAACGTCTGACTAACGTGATACCAAAACGCCCGACTAACGTCTGACTAACGTGATACCAAAACGGCCAAATAACGTCTGACTAACGTGATACCAAAACGCCCGACTAACGTCTGCGTGAAGCCTGACTCTTTAAAAAAAATTGCCTGGAACTATAGTGCTTTTATAATACCGTAAAGCCTCAACTGCGAGAGGGTCTACACATTGTTTTTATTTATTATATTTTCTTTATTATATAAATGAAGTGTGTCCTCTTACATCAATGGTGTCAAACTTATTCCACGGAGGGCCTAGTGTCTGCTGGTTTTTGTAGTTTCAATAAAGATCTAGACAACTATGTGAGGGGAGATCATTACTAATCAGTGACCTTAATTCATCAATCAAGTACAAGGGAAGTGTCCTGCAGACACTCAGCCCTCCGTGAGTTTGACCTGTGCCTTATATGGCACTGCTGGCAACTTTGCCAATTTTCAATAACAATGGTAATATATACACACAACATGCATCAATCCACTATATCGAAGGTATCAATTAACTGCGCTTATAGCCCTTGGGGCCCATGCGTGAAGTCTTCAACGTCGTAGGCCTATCGTGACCCGTTGCACTGTTGTCAAATAAGCACTAGGCCTCATGTTATTTTTAGTATTACATTGTTATTGATTACTGCATGGTTGGGTTTAGAGTTTGCAAGAAAGGCATTTTACTGTACTTGTGCATGTGACAAAACCTGAAACATTTCATTTCTATTGTTCTTTTTATATATATATTTTTTAGGCATATTTCTTAGTCAACTTGTCAAAACATTTGACACATGCAGCTTCTCTTCTTTCATTAGACTACTTGTTGCACTAGAATATGAAATGAAGCCACCAAAATGTTATAAAATCGATAGAAAGGGGACATTTAGGACCAGGGATTTCTGATAGTCTTCTCTACCCATAACAGTCATGTCAAGCATAGTGTTGTCATAGAAGATTGAAATGGGAAAATAATAGACCTGGGTAAAAACTCTGACGCATTTGATTTCCTAGCACTTGAATTGTGACCAAAGACCTTCCACAAAGGACATGTAATTGTCCGATAACTCCTAGCTGATGGGAGATCAAAGCAGTGGAAGGCAGGACAGGAGATCATGAGGTAGGCTTTGCGCTGGTTAGTTTGTATGTTCAGTTGTTAGTTCAGTAGGGAGAGTTTTGGAAAAGGGAAGCCAATCAATTTAGATTGGATACCCGTGAAAAAGGTATGCGTATAGGTACTCCATTGGCATGTAATAGCCTGTACACAGTCTGCTCTGCCATTGCTCTCCTTAACACCAGGGTGAAGTAGTCTTTAAAATGGAAATCTGATAATTGGACCTGTGGGAAAAAAACCTGATGAAATAGGTCCACAATACCGTGTGAATGTACAGTCGGAAGTTTACATACACTTAGGTTGAAGTCATTAAAACTCATTTTTCAACCACTCCACAGATTTCATGTTAACAAACTATAGTTTTGGCAAGTCTGTTAGGACATCTACTTTGTGCATGAAACGTAATTCTTCCAATAATTGTTTACAGACAGTTATTTCACTTATAATTCACTATATCACAATTCCAGTGGGTCAGAAGTTTATATACACTAAAATTACTGTGCCTTTAAAGAGCTTGGAAAATTCCAGAAAATGATGTCATGGCTTTAGAAGCTTCTGATAGGCTAATTGACATTATTTGAGTCAATTGGAGGTGTACCTGTGGATGTATTTCAAGGCCTACCTTCAAACTCAGTGCCTCTTTGGTCGACATCATGGGAAAATCAAAAGAAAATCAGCCAAGACCTCAGAAAAACATTTCTAGACCTCCACAAGTCTGGTTCATCCTTGGGAGCAATTTCCAAACACCTGAAGGTACCACGTTCATCTGTACAAACAATAGTACGCAAATATAAACACCATGGGACCACACAGCTGTCATACCGCTCAGGAAGGAGATGCGTTCTGTTCCCTAGAGATGAGCGTACTTTGGTGTGAAAAGTGCAAATCAATCCCAGAACAACAGCAAAAGACCTTGTGAAGATGCTGGAGGAAACGGGTACAAAAGTATCTACTTGGAGTGGCCATCACAAAGACCTGACCTAAATCCTATAGAACATTTGTGGGCAGAACTGAAAAAGTGTGTGCGAGCAAGGAGGCCTAGAAACCTGACTCAGTTACACCAGTTCTGTCAGGAGGAATGGGCCAAAATTCACCCAACTTATCGTGGGAAGCTTGTGGAAGGCTACCTGAAACATTTGACCCAAGTTAAACAATATAAAGGCAATGCTACCAAATACTAATTGAGTGTATGTAAACTTCTGACCCACTGGGAATGTGATGAACGAAATAAAAGCTGAAATAAATAATTCTCTCTACTATTATTCTGACATTTCACATTCTTAAAATAAGGTGGTGATCCTAACTGACCTAAGACGGGGGATTTTTACTAGGATTTAATGTCAGGAATTGTGAAAACTGAGTTGGCTATGTAAACTTCCAACTTCAACTGTATGTTTGATGTAGCCTTGCGAAAATACCGTTAATGTTAAAAGTAACTTCTGTTTGTAGCTGGGTTAGGTGGAGCCAAAATTATACAGTTGTCAACTAGCCATCAGTAGGCCAATCACCACACTGGCCAATATCAAGACCATGGCCAGCGCCCGAGCGCTCAGAAAAACTGACAACAGCAGTCTCATCAAAAATGGTTATTAAAACCTATAGGCATAGGATAATGCCTATCAAATGAATTGACAAGGAAAGCGTGAAGGGTGAGAGAGATAGCTAGCATATGGGCCTATGAAGAAGATGAAATGCACAACCATTAGTAGACTAAAATAGAAAACATACAAGTTGTCTATAGCCTAATGATCAGCCATTGATCGATTTTACTGAAGTAATGCTGACACCATATTTTAATTAGAGTGAGTGTGCAGGCCCATCTAAATCTATCTCCGGTGGATATTTGTTGTAGCATAGACTTAGAATATATGAATTAGACCTACCCTACTTTCTAACGTGCATGTCTGTCACAGATAGTTGAGAACAGCTTATGGAAATAAGAGTATGCCATCTCAATGTCGAAGGAGAGTAAATCTTTTCCCAGTCACGTGCGTAACGTTCATTCTGTTCACAAAACTCGATTATGTTCACTCTATTATCCCAGGGGGCAATTTGGGGATTTTATTGTCCAGTTGTTTTGGAAGATACAGATGACCGGGTATTAGTTAGGATGATATCAATAAGCGTCAATTTAGAGCTGCCTTTAGGGTTCGGCCTTGTAGCTCCCTTTATCAACTGGGTGAAATTCAACGTATTGCATAGCCCTTTTATGGCGTTGGAGTTTGGCGATAACCAGTCCCAGTTTAAATCGCCCACACACACTAAGAATATGTTCACAGAAACGTGCTAACACACTAATAATAATAATAATAAGAAACAACAATTAGGTGGTTTTTATATTTTTCCTATTTCTTGTACAAGTGTGTATTATATGCATGAGTGAAATGGAAATGTGTTTTTTTGGAGTCTGGTCACGGCCAGGGTCAGCCATTATCAACGGGGACCCTGGAGCAATTAGGTTTAAGTGCCTTGCTCAAGGGCACAGACAGAGTTTTTACCTTCTTGGCTTGAGGATTCAAACTAAGTACCTTTCGCTTACTGGCCAAACACACTAACCGCTAGGCAACCAACACCCACAGATTTAAACTTTAAAAAGGCAGCTCAGATGTAAGAGGGTGAGAGGAGATTAATCTTACTGTCTCTGTGCCTCTATGTCCATGACCAGAGAGACGTAGCCATCGATCAGAGAGAACGAAAAGAACTTGATACAGTCCAGGTCCTGGCTGGGAAGAGCACCCTCTTTAGGACTGGGGGAGAAAAATCATTTACACCATAGAATTAGAATAGGAACACATGTGCAGTCTTGAAACATTTTTTTTTTTTTTTTTTTACAAAATAAAGTCAGAACCATTACCCTAAGTAATGATCAACCTGGTGTTAACGAGGGATTTCACACTGCAGCCATCTTGACTTGAACTGGCAACAACTCTGATAAAAGGGACAAGGGTTCTGGGTAGAGCAGAGCTCACCCGTTAGAGTAGAAGAGCACGTCGATGAGTGTTGTTGCGATGGCAGGCAGAGTGTCTGGGTTCAGACTCATCACACAGAACTGGTTCTGAGGTATAAGCACCGGGTGTACTGTCAGCTGGGGTGCTAGAGATGAAACAAGGGGAATAATAGTTTACAACCTGAAGTATCCTAAAAGCACAGGGACAGTGAGCAGTAGTGTTATAAAGTACCTGAACCAAACCTGAAGTAACCAAAAAGCATGGGGACAGTGAGCAGTAGTGAGCAGCTGAGCCGTACCTTCTTTGCCATTCTTCTGGAAGCCATTGCAGACATCTTGGCTGAGTACAGCAGAGTACTCTCCCCCCACCTCTCTGTAGATGTTGAATTCTTCCTCCAGAGTGTTTATAACTACAGCCAGGTCCTTCTCCCTCACCTACAGTAAGACAGAGTGTTTATAACTACAGCCAGGTCCTTCTCCCTCACCTACAGTAAGACAGAGTGTTTATAACTACAGCCAGGTGCTTCTCCCTCTGCTACAGTAAGAGAGTGTTCATAACTACAGCCAGGTGCTTCTCCCTCTGCTATAGTAAGGGGCTGGCAGTCAGTGACATTCTGAAAAAGTGAAAAAAAGACATTGCAGTCACTTCTATTACTTATAGACAAGTGGCCTATTTTTTCTTGGGAAAATATTTATTTTGAGTGGGACAAGTTGAGTGGGACAAATGCAACTGCTTTGCATAGCTATACCTACTTCATCACAACGTATCATCGCGGTCTTGTTAAATCCATCGCTCCCACCATTGTGTAATATGCTCACCCTTTTGACACGAATATGCGGGGACACAAAGTAGGCGAGGGTGGCTGGTTGGAGTTGGATAATTTAGCATTTTTCAAACATCTGGAACTGCAATAGAGCCATAATAATTATGCTTACTTCTTGTTTCTTTTTCTGCATATCTAAGCATACCTATTGAGCTGTCTGTACTGTCTTGACTGGTGATTATTTTGTTAAAGAAACAAAATATGCTTCTCTGCTCAAATCTGGGGAAAAGACTGATGTGAGTCTTATTCAGTATATGTAGTTATTGCCTGCTTTTCTAAAGTCTAACAACCGTGCCAGCAGGCATGCCAGCTAAGATATTTAGACAAGCTACTCTAACTGGATTAATATCCTAAAATGGCTTTGTAGCTAGTTATGAGGTTGGAGAAAAACAATAACAAATTGTTGTTTTATTTATTCATCAAGAAGGAATCAGTATTCTACATAGCTTGATCAAATTAACTTACAAACATACCTCCTGCGAGTCCTGCCCATCACTGGCAGCTACAATCAAATCAAACGCTGTGTGTCTTTGCTCTGTGGTTGACCTTGGAAGGAGGCGAAAGGGGACTCACCAGGATGAAGTCCGTCTGATAGGTCGAGAGCATGAAGACTGACACGTGCTGCTGGGCCAGTGGGGCGATGACGGACTTAGCGATCTTGGTCACACCCACCGCCTGTGAGCTGCTGGAGGCGTTGCCGTTGGAGACCACGTTGAGTGGCAACCACACAGAGCCTTCGACCAGTAGGTGGTCCGAGGGCTGCAGCTCTGCGGGGGGGGGGGGGGGGGGGGGTGATGGATGGGTTTGGGCACATCAGTCCAGGGAGACACGGGGGGGACACACACAATAAAAAAAACAACAACCTTGATTTCAGATTTCACTCAAACAAAGACTATACCGTATTGAACATAAGACCCACAGCTAAGTTACGCCTTATTTCTAAACACAAACTTACATACAGGCCCATTGCTAAGTTGCTACTTTCCAAACCTGACCTTATTTCAACTGATTGGACACCACCCCCACTGCCATCCAATATCTGCTATTTATAAACCATCACTCAGCTAGGAGTTACAACCAGGATGTGGCTTATGAACTTATGTAATGGATAATGGCATCATTCACTCTCCATCCCATACATGCCCACTATGGTCCCTACAGGATATTGGGAGTAGGATGAAGTGCCCCCAGAGACTGATCTAAAGTCAGTCTAAGATTTGGGGAGGGTAAGCTGATTCTGGTGCAGTACTTCTAATCGCTAGGCTTCTTAACGCGTGTGTGTGTGTGTGTGTGTGTATGGTCTGAGAAAAGGCCAAGGGTCAGGGAGGGTTCAACCAGGTCCTCCTCTCACTCTCCTCTCCTGTTGCATCAGTCTGTTCACACAGGATGGGTACGGGAGCACTATTCCCACTGGGCCAGCAGGGCCATGACTGACCCAGACAGGACGTAAACAGCAGTTAGCCCGGCAGATACCTGGGAAACAGGTGTGAACTCTCAAACATTTTTATTTATACAGGAAGTATAGGAACTAGGAGGAAAGTGCACTAGGATATGGGGTTGCAAACAATCACCTTTTAAATTACAGTGAGACACCAGCAGATGCATTGTACTGAATTTAACAAATCAGTTTTTTTACCAAAATAAATTATACTGAACAAAAATAAACGCAATAATTTCAAAGATTTTACTGAGTTACAGTTCATAAGGAAATCAGTCAATTGAAATAAATTAATTAGGCCTTAAACCTATGGATTTCACGTGACTGAGAATACAAATATGTTGGTCACAGATACCTTAACAAAAAGGTAGGGGCGTGGATCAGAAATCCAGGTAGTATCTGGAGTGACCACCATTTTACTCATGCAGCGTGACACTTCCTTCACATAGTTGATCAGGCTGTTGATTGTTGCCTGTGGAATGTTGTCCCACTCCTCTTCAATGGCTGCGCAAAGTTGCTGGATATTGGCAGGAACTGGAATATTCTGTCGTACATGCCGATCCAGAGCATCCCAAGCATGCTCAACGGGTGACATGTCTGGTGAGTATGCAGGCCATGGAAGAACTGGGACATTTTTAGTTTCCAGGAATTGTGTACAGATGTGGCATTGTGTTGTTTGACAAAACTGCACATTTTAGAGTGGCCTTTTATTGTCCCCTGCAAAAGGTATTTGGTATTTTATTAGGATCCCCATTAACTGTTGCAAAAGCAGCAGCTACTCTTCCTGGGGTCCACATGAAACAAGACATAATACAAAACATTAATAGATAAGAACAGCCTACATATCAATACATATACACAAACCATCTACAGTCGTGGTCAAAAGTTGAGAATGACACAAGTATTGGTCTCCACAAAGTGTGCTGCTTCAGTGTTCTTAGATCTTTATGTCAGTAGTCACTATGGTACACTGAAGTATAATTACAAGTATTCCATAAGTGTCAAAGGCTTTCATTGACAATGACATTCAGTTTATGCAAAGAGTCAACATTTGCAGTGTTGACCCTTCTTTTTCAAGACCTCTGCAATCTGCCCTGGCATGCTGTCAATTAACTTCTGGGCCACATCCTGACTGATGGCAGGCCATTCTTGCATAATCAATGCTTGGAGTTTGTCAGAAGTTGTGGGTTTTTGTTTGTCCACCCGTCTCTTGAGGATCGACCACAAGTTCTCAATGGGATTAAGGTCTGGGGAGTTGGACCCAAAATGTCAATGTTTTATTCCCCGAGCCACTTAGTTATCACTTTTGCCTTATGGCAAGGTGCTCCATCATAATGGAAAAGGCATTGGTCGTCACCAAACTGTTCTTGGATGGTTGGGAGAAGTTGGTCTCGGAGGATGTGTTGGTACCATTCTTTATTCATGGCTGTGTTCTTAGGCAATATTGTGAGTGAGCCCACTCCCTTGGCTGAGAAGCAACCCCACAAATGAATGGTCTCAGGATGCTTTACTGTTGGCATGACACAGGACTGATGGTAGCGCTCATCTTGTCTTCTCCGGACAAGGTGTTTTCCGGATGGCCCAAACAATCGGAAAGGGGATTCATCAGAGAAAATGACTCTACTCCAGTCCTCAGCAGTCCAATCCCTGTACCTTTTGCAGAATATCAGTCTGTCCCTGATGTTTTTTCCTGGAGAGAAGTGGCTTCCTTGCTGCCCTTCTGTGCGTGCAGATGCACTCACACCTGCCTGCTGCCATTCCTGAGCAAGCTCTGAACTGGTGGTGCCCCGATCCCGCAGCTGAATCAACTTTAGGAGACGGTCCTGGCGCTTGCTGGACTTTCTTGGGCACCCTGACACCTTCTTCACAACAATTGAACCTCTCTCCTTGAAGTTCTTGATGATCCGATAAATGGTTGATTTAGGTGCAATCTTACCAGCAGCAATATCCTTGCCTGTGAAGCCCTTTTTGTGCAAAGCAATGATGACGGCACGTGTTTCCTTGCAGGTAACCATGGTTGACAGAGGAAGAACAATGATTTCAAGCACCACCCTCCTTTTTAAGCTTCCAGTCTGTTATTCTGACTCATTCAGCATGACAGAGTGATCTCCATCCATGTCCTTGTCAACACTCACCTGTGTTAACGAGACAATCACTGACATAATGGCAGCTGGTCCTTTTGTGGCAGGGCTGAAATGCAGTGGAAATGTTTTTTTGGGGGTTAAGTTCATTTTCATGGCAGAGGGACTTTGCAATTAATTGCAATTCATCTGATCGCTCTTCATGACATTCTGGAGTATATGCAAATTGCCATCATCAACACTGAGGCAGCAAACTTTGTGGAGACGAATACTTGTGTCATTCTCAAAACTTTTGACCACAACTGTAGGTCAAATAGGGGAGAGGCTTTGTGCAGTGAGGTGTTGCTTTATCTGAAACCAGGTTTGCTATTCATTTGAGCAATATGAGATGGAACGGAGTATATAATACTGTACGCTTTCTTGAACTTGTTCTGAATTAGGGGACTGTGAAAAGATCCCTGGTGGCATGTCTGGTGGGGTAAGTGTGTGTGTCAGAGCTGTGTGTAAGTTGACTATGGAAACAATTTGGGATTTTCAACATGTGATTGTTTCTTATAAAAATAAGAAGTGTTGCAGTCAGTCTCTCAAGATGCATAGTATTTATATCAGCCCACTGACTACAATGAAGAACAAGACGTGCTGCTCTGTTCTGGGCCAGCTGCAGCTTAACTAGGTCTTTCCTTGCAGCACCCAACCACACGACTGGACAATAATCAAGATTAGACAAAACTAGAGCCTGCAGGACTTCCTTTTTAGAGTCTGGTGTCAAAAAAGCAGAACATCTCTTGTAATGATCTCTGTGTAATGATCATGCCGTTTAATCAGCTTCTTGATGCCACATCTGTCAAGTGCATGGATTATCTTGGCAAATGAGAAATGCTCACTAACAGGGATATTAACAAATTTGTGCACAACATGAGAAAAAAAGCTTTTTGTGTGCATGGAAAATATTTCAGATCTTTTATTTCAGCTCATGAAACATGTTGAGTTTATATTTTTGTTCAGTGTACTTTGTTGCTCTGTTATTTAATCTTATATAGCATTGTGTTACTATCTTAGTTGCTATAGAACCTATTTAATTCCCCATAAGAAGAGCACTGTTACGCAACAATTCGTTGTTCTCAGGGATGGGCCTGGTTTGAAATGTGTGAAGTGAACATCAATTACTTCAGGGGATGAAAAATAACAACACTAATGGTATTTACCCACCCCTCCCCCTTTCTGTCTGGCAAACTAATGGTATTTACCCCCCCTCTCCCTTTCTGTCTGGCAAACTAATGGTATTTACCCCCCCTCTCCCTTTCTGTCTGGCAAACTAATGGTATTTACCCCCCCTCTCCCTTTCTGTCTGGCAAACTAATGGTATTTACCCCCCCTCTCCCTTTCTGTCTGGCAAACTAATGGTATTTACCCCCCCTCTCCCTTTCTGTCTGGCAAACTAATGGTATTTACCCCCCCCCCCCTCTCCCTTTCTGTCTGGCAAACTAATAGTATTTATCCCCTCCTCCCCCTCCCTGGCAAAATAATGGTATTTACCCTCCTCCCCGGCAAAATAATGCTCTCTCTCTCTTGCTCTCTAAAGAGGAAATGTTCTGGTAGGAATCATTTGTCAGAAGCAGCCCCTTGTGGCTTCTCTGCACCAGCATTCACCTCTTAAAATAGACAGAGAGAGATAGAGAGAGATAGAGAGAGAAGGCCTGGAGGCAGTATTTGCCTGTAATATCAACTACATCTGTCAGAAACAGACACTGGGAATAAAATGCCTACAAAGACAAATACTATAGGCCATAAAATCAATGTGATGTGACGTTGAAATTGTTGACTTCAGCATACAGGATGTTAAAGGAGTGTGATTGAGAATAGGATGGGGTTTATTAAGCGGTGCATCTCTTGTCGATAAGGAGGAGGAGGAGTGATTTACCTTTAAATCCCTCTTCATCGAGGACGACAGTGTAGTTCTCTGGGGTCTCTGTCAGACTGAAGAACTTGCATCTGAGAGAAAGTGAGTGAGAGAAGATTAGAACACCATTTTCAGAACAAACTAAAATCAGGGGTGATTTAAACCTAGTGCCCGCTGGTCAAGCTCTAGTCTTCACTGTGCCAACATTGCCCCCAGCATGCCTGGTCTGCTCTGCTCACAATGTGTGTACCCAATCGAACAAGGCTCTGCTTTGCTTCAAATCACCCACTGTGTTTTTTTAGAGAGCAGAGCCAAACCAGGACTATGGGGTCTGGGTCTCGGCATAATACAAAGTACAAGTTTTTCCTTAGCAAGAATGCTGCAAAACCAAAGAAGACATAGCCTGGTCCCAGATCGGTTGGTGTCTTAGACCTGTACAGTCAACTCCTATGGTCGTTGTCACCATGTAATCTTCTGGATGATTAAACAGTTCAACACCTTCCCCTTTAGTGTTATTCTGCCTCAGCAACAGACAGCAACATTCCGCTCTGCTGTCATTAGAAAACTTCACCCCCCTCTCCTCCCCCATCTCCACCCCGCCATGGCTAACCCCCCCCAGCTGTAGAACGCTAGAATCCTCTACGGGGTCCTACTCAGCAAAACGTAATCTGCTGGTTTCATGAGACAGAGAGAGGGCCGAGTACGAAATTGCACCCTATTCCCTACATAGTTGTTACTTTTGACCAGAGACTCATGGTAGTGCATAAAAAAGTAGTGTACTGCACATCATACAGTTGGGAATAGGATGCTATTTTGGACGCAGCCAGTGCGAGGGGAAAAAAAATACAGAGCTCTGTAGAGCGAGGCAGCAAGCTAACTCAGCAACCCATTGTCTCTGCCACCTCCCAGCCAGCCCTTCCTGTTGACCTCTCACCCTGTCCAGCTCTACAGCTACTTCCTGCTAGGTAGCCCGGCCCGGCAGAGTAGGGGGAAGAGGATGGTGATAACAGGTAGCAACCCTTGGTCTGCTTTGTTAAGGCTACTGTTGGGAAAAACAGCACAGTCCAAACAGAGATGATCAATAAAGTTACCATTACCAGCTGTTATTGCTAAATACTGGAGTAGGCTACTTAAGATTCGATAATACACTCTTACAGATATTCTAGAATAGATATTCTAGAATAGATTATTGCGGAATGAGAATTGTGCTGCTGAAGAAACTGTCGGACAACAAGAAGATCTACTTGCTACTATAGTGTGCGAACTGCTGAGTGTTTAGCTAGCCTATCCTTAAAATCCCATCCATGGTTGTTTGCCTTTGAGTGATTTTGTACCCTTTCTTGGGTAGCCTAATTAATTGCAGAGGCCTAAAAGAGGGAGAATTGTAGTCTAAAACAAACTATATTGTGAAGCGTTCTAAAAAAGAACTTAGTTTATATTTCGGGTTGTTGTTATTGTTATGTTCCCAAAATGCATTCATGGTAACTCAAAACAATTCAGCATAAACCATCCTTTTTCCACATGGCCTGATCCTCACCCCAAAGCAGGAAAACAAACAGGATGCAACAGAATGATGACATAACTACAAAGCATGAAAACAACAAAGAGAGACAAAACCCACGTAGGCTAACAGCCTAAGTCTCTAAGCTACTACTACATGCCAGGGCAGTTCTTATGCATTCTGACTGTTCTTTGGATTCAACCCTACTAGCTGACCTGTCATGAAGCCAGCAGGTACAATTAATAACCTACTAATGACTCACTGGAGGGAGAAGCTGAGGAACTCTATAGGTGACTAACACCTTTAGAAGGTATTATTGAGCAATATATCCAGTGTACATGTCTCTACACATCTAAAGGAAGTGTCATGTTTGAGAATTGATGAACACTTACATCAGTGACGCTCGTCAGAGTATGGCGCCTGGGCTGGTAGACTGATGTTACTGGATTGATCTGTGAAACTTTTAAGATAAGCAAGTCTACTATATTATATACCGCTAGCCTGTATAGTATCTGCTAATCCTTCCGGCTGATGCATATACAGGACAGGCTGAGTCAAACAATTACATAACAAAAAAAGGCAGGATTTCCAGGGATTAACTAAAAATTGCCACTGCAGCCACCATCCTTTCCAGACACTTTAAAATATTTATATTCAGCCTCTTTAAAGATGAATCTCCAGACAGCTGCCGTTGCCATGACAAGACAGGAGTCTTGGGGAAGTGATTAGGTCCCATTGAAAGGAAAGTGCTTTCATCATCATATCATGTAAGAACAGACAAGTACCTGAACAGAAAACAATGAACGTGAGGTGGGTTTGATTAGCCTAATTGCTTTGCCCAAAGACTACCTGTATCTGACCGCTGAATAAATGGTTTTGTTTGTAGGCATAGTTACCGATAGGCTATAACGACTAAACATACTTTAGGTTTTCTAATAATAGCTAAACATTTACTGAGCTACTGGTCACAGCAAGCAAATTAAAGTAGTAGTGTTTCATTTCGAATAACACATTTAAACACTGCTACATGTTGGACTGGTGTGCTCCTTCATTGATGGCGAGTACAATAAAAACAGTGTAACACATTAAAATTGTCTATTTCTAGTTACCTGTTCCAGGTTTTAATCATTGTTTAGGGGTGCAGCTGACTACATTGACATAGCATGGCATGCACAATTACGGCCTTAATTGAATGGGATAGCGTCGCTAACTACAGTATATCATAACATTTACATATCAAATGAATGTGAGACCAGATTAGCAAACTAGCTATCAAGCATGTCTGCCACCATCAGTGAGTGCGACCTGTCTATTTTGTTTTTATGGCAGGTTTTATGATCGCGGATGGTTTTAAATGAGCTAGAATAGTCTCGTCATGCAAACAACCTTACCTTGTTCTGTTCCGCAGGAAAATAAGTTTAATGAGAGGGTGAGTGAAATTCTCCAGACCATTTTTGCAAATGCTGGTCACTCGCAGTCTGTGATCCAGAATGTGCAAATCCATGGTTCTGAACAGCGCAATCCCCGAGTCGGTTTGAATGAATGCTTGACAATTTGCAGGAACGATCCCATAAAAGGTTCCTAAATTAACGTTGAGTGTGTTATTTTCATTCCTGAGGACTAGACGCTCACGGCTTAGTTATTCAACTGTAAGTCTTGCATTAGTCAGTCACGAATAAAGAGAAAAACATCCGACGCAATCGGACTCCACTACAGTATATTCAAAGGAAAGGCATCATATAATAACACGCCCCCCCTGCTCTTAAAGCTACACACAAGTGAATGTCCAAATACTTCTACGACTTTCAAATAGGGGGACTAGACCATAGAGCCAAATTAAACGTTTTAGCTTCAATGTCCAAGAAAAATACGTCGGGGGGTGTATAATTACATATTCTGATACCCATAGCCTAACTATCACATCCATAAATAAAATAAATAAAAACAAAAAATTCTAAAACAGCGTTTGCAACTTGGAGTCTGCAATACCACCACTGCAAAAACGTCTCCATGTATTTAATACATTTCCAGATCAAATAAAATGTAGAACAAAAAACAATTCATCAATAGATTGACATGGAACTATTTATCTCAAGATGATAAAACACAATCAATGAGACATAGAAAAAGATATGACATAACATTTAATAATCCAGGCTTCTCAGTTCAAAGATGTATCTATAAACTTCTATTGATTTGCTTCTTCAGATGGTTGACAATGGAAGACTCACATTTGCTCACATTGACCTATAGGTTTCTTATACCTGAGATATGGCATATACTTGTACATGTCCACTGAGTAGGCATTTCGTACTCCTGTATGTTCACACACTCAAGACACAATCATAATACAGTAGAAATACATTTATTTCCCTATCATTGCTATTTCATTCAGTCTCATAGCTACTTCATACCTGATTGAAGTCATTGAAGATTTCATTTCCCTTGTTTGGCACATAATTCACCTGAAATATAGTTTATCTACCAATTTAGGTTAAATAAAATATCTCATCCCTATTCACCATGGTAGCAAAGGTGGAAACTGGATTATATTCTAGTCTTCAAACCGAGGGCTTGCCAGTGCACCAAAACATCTACCACAGTTCCTAGATTCAAGCTTTACATGTAGGTTATCTGCACCTACAACAAAACAGAAAGAGACTAGGAAAAATTCCCATTATCTGTTCTCACTTTGGTCTTCCAGAAAGGGAACTTGACTGAATCATCTGGTTATTGCAGAGGTGAACTCTTTGTAGGAATCATAATCCTGGACTCCATGCTCCTGATCAAAGGCACTGGGAGAGGAGAGATGTGACAGAGAGAGCTCAACATCAAGCCCTGTTCCTTAACATCTAAAACCAGGATTCTCAACTCCAATCCGTGAGTACCCTCAACAGTACACATCTTTATTGTAGCCCTGGGCAAGCACACCTGATTCAACTTGTCAACTAATCATCAAGCCCTTGATGAGTCTATCAGGTGAGTTTGTCCAGGGATACATTTTTTTTTTTAAAGTGTATTGCAGTGGAGGCTGCTGAGGGGAGGATGGCTCATAATAAATGGCTGGAACAGAGCGAATGGAATGGCATCAAACATATGGAAACCATGTGTTTGATATATTTGATACCATTCCACGTAATCTGCTCCAGCCATTAGCCCTAGCCCGTCCTCCCCAATTAAGGTGTCACCAACCTCCTGTGGTGTACTGTTGGGGGTAACCGAGGACATAGTGAAGTGACAGAGTTTGAGGCACATGGAAAAACATGATTATTCTGAAGCCTCTCACGGTTGAAGACAAAAAGCACAATGCATTGCCAGAGAGTTTTTGATTGATGTTTAGATTTGATGTCTTTATGTGTGTGTGTGCATTCATGTTCTCTCCTACCTGTATAATACACACTAGAATCCCATCCCTCCTTCTGCCAAGCAGAGTTTCTGGTCTCTTCCCTGGATTGTAGGTCTTTATAGGCTGCAGATGGAACAAATCATTTAGTATGTATGTATTCATGCGTAGCTCAGTTGGTAGAGCATGGCGCTTGCAACGCCAGGGTTGTGGGTTCGATTCCCACGGGGGACCAGTATGAGAAAAGTATGAAAATGTCACTCTGGATAAGAGAGTCTGCTAAATGACGTAACTGTAAACTCATTGTATATGAATAGGGGCAGATACAAAATAAAAAGTTATCTGACGTGTTGCACCATGGTGTGTCTTGATAGTAGTAAACTGTCTGTCACAATTAGGAGAACTCCATAAAACACAGCATCGTTTGGCTTCATTTGATGAAATATGGTCAATGTTATGCATACGGGTATCATCAGCCAACTCACCCCACAGATGGTGAACTTCATACAGGTCTCCTATCTGAGAGAAGAACCCTCCAATCGCCTCGTCGTTCTCCTGTCGGTGTTTGATTGCCCGCGCCCTATCAAGATAGTTCATCAATACAGATAATATGGGACATACATAACATTCTACTGAAATTACGTATTGTATACCAGCTTTATTTATGCATTAGTCATTTATAAAATGACATGCAACTTAGATGCATGTGGTACATGCACATTTCTTTCAAACAAAGTACATATTGGAGTCTCATGAGAAGTCCTACCAATGATTCCCCCATTCAATCATCGTTCCAGGCTAAAAGTGGGTGGAGACAGAGAAAAACAATGATATCATTAAGCACGTTTCCATCCAGTTTTTAATGCGAGTTATCGTATTAAAAAAATTATCACGACAGCTGTGATGTAAACAAGGAAGTTTGTGTAAATGAATAAATGCCGACAGACACATTTGTTTGTTCGACATGGTGTGATATTTTTGTGTCTGTAAAATTAATTATGCGGGAAAAGGTGGTGGAAACTCTTTTATGCGCAAATATTTATATAATAACCATCATATCGAAGTAAAAATATTCTTGCTCTTATCCATAATAATCTCATCATGTAGACCACAGGAGGTTGGTGGCACCTTAATTTAGGAGGACGGGCTCGTGGTAATGGCTGGAGCAGAATGGTTTCCATGTGTTTGATGCCATTCCAGACATTATTATGAGCCGTCCTCCCTTAAGCAGCCTCCACTGCTAGACATGCAGGTGCTGCAATCAAAACATACAGTTCTGTACACAATGCAGTGTGACGTAGGCCTACATAGTCATTATATACACAGTCAAGCCAGACATGTTGGTTATGTTTGAAACTAGACGTTTATCTTATCTTAGGTACGTACATGATGTGCATTGTGTTCTGTAGGGCCACTGTTTGTATATCTCATGTGTCCTCACGGCAGTATCTTACCTTGGGTTTCTATGAGCACAATTTGTATGTCTAGGTCATCGCAGGACTTATCTAAGTTTGTATGACCACAGTTTGCATGTTTCTTTGCCCAATCAGGTACCTTGAGTTTGTAGGAGCGCATTTCGTATTATGTCTAGGACATCACATTACTTATCTTAAAGGGATAGTCCAGTATGAAGGAAGTTTTCACGAACCAATGCGAACTAGCATTAGAGCAATGACTGGAAGTCTGCACGCTAGCTGTTCCCATAGACGCTAGTTGGCAATTGCAATTGTAACATAAGCTAGCAACTTCCTTCGAACTGAATGCAGATACATAAAGATTGTATCCACGAGTTTATCGGACTCTGGGGAAGTAGATCAAGTCCTGAACTATCCCTTTAAGTTTGTATGACCACAGTTTGCATGTTTCTAGTGTTTCTAGTCCCTAGTTACCTTGAGTTTGTATGAGCGCATCTCGTATATGTTGGGTCCCGATCTGGGTGTTGGCTCATTCCAGAAACTGAACTCTAGAAGAAGCTGGTTCCGCCGTGAGGCCAGCATTTTACTCCTCTCCTTCCTGAATTGCAGATACTCCTTCAAGAGTTACATGTTGTTTGAGATTTATGAATTAGTCAACTAAAGAAGAATAGTTGTTTTACGTCAGCCAGTAGTAGAGCCATACTTTTCCCGCCCAAAACAATGAGGATACTCTGATATTTATATAAAACAATATTGGATAAAAAAATATTTGAAATAACTCGATATTGATTTTGAATGATACGTTGTAGTGATTTGTCCTTAACATCCTTTCGAATTGCTTTTATTATACTAAAAACACAGTTTACACAGCCTACCTTATTGTTGTTCAATTTGGTCAAGCATTCAGTCAACGCTGGGTAGCCTCCTGTATACCGCCAAAGGTGTACTGCAACAAACAGACAGCAGAGGTCAGTGTTGTATTGGCCAAACAGTTTACACCCGCCAGCTAGAGACTTCCGGTGAGTGTCAAAATTGATAGAGGACTATCTTCAGGTAAAGGTATGTGATAACATTAGACCAGGGTAAACAGAGAACATTAGATTACATCAATATATCATGTTAGATAACATTAGATTAAGGTTTCATGACACGGTTATGCACTGACGTCTCTGCCACTTACCAGCTTGGTCTTGGTCGCCATACCAAGTATTCCAGCTCCCCACAACCTCACAGGGATAGTCCTGGTCTAAGTGGAGTTTGTTCTGCACCTCAGCCCTGAATTCATGGGGAAAAGTTTAAAAACACAATATCACAGATACGGTATATGTCTGCATTTTTATCGATTGTGCCGTCCTCGCCACAGATATCTAGTAAACAGCTACAGTGAATGACCCAAAGAGGAGTCTGTCAGTTAGCATTTACAGCACATACGAGCAAAACTAAAAATGAAAGATGAACTCACTCTAGATTGTTGTACGCCTCCAGACACTCTGGCTTGACATTGTGAACTGAGAGAGAAAGGGACAGAATTAGCGAGTCTGAATATTGGTGGGTGGACATTAGGCAAAAAAAAAACCAAAATATCATATCACATACTCAGCAGCTTCAGTCATATTATTGGACCAATGTGTTATTCCTTCTGCAAATTAACTATTTTTGGATCATCGTCTTCCTAACCCAATTTCCCTGCTGGTTAGAATGGTCTTCCTAACCCAATTTCCCTGCTGGTTAGAATGGTCTTCCTAACCCAATTTCCCTGCTGGTTAGAATGGTCAAGCTGAAGTTATAGACAAGTCAAAGAACAAACTATCAAAGTTAAATGATGTGACGATAACTAGACATTTCTAGTGACATTTTTTGTCACAACAAAACACATGATAGCATTGTAATGATACCATGTAATTACACATTCTCACTTTATTTAGCCCCAGTTCAGCATTGCTTCTTCCTGTAGGTCCCTTGGTGCAATAATATGCATTAAATGATGATGATCCCTTCACGGTTTTCCACAGAGACGGAACGATAGAATGTCACACAGAGGCCATGCCGTGCACAAGGGAAATTAATCCAATTCAATATCATTTGCTGTACATGTATGACATTTAGTTCATTATTGAACCTCAACCACTCCTCTAGAAGAGTCAACAGATGTGTTGATAACGTATTATTACATACACTGCATTTTGTAGAGGTCGCTGGTCTCACTCTTCGACAGCAGGTTGGAGTGGGCATCTTTCCTGGCCTCCACTTTGTGCACAAACATAGACTGGAACCATCCTTTGTCTGAAAACCTCCTACACAATTTTTTTTTTGAGAATTTAAATATTCAAAATTATTACTTGGCATTGATATACAGTATAAAAATGTCTGATCAGTATGGGCCATGAAATCCAAATGAGTCCACTGGTGGCACTGCAGTTATCACGCTATGATGAGTAGCCTACACCCAGGGTATGAGTGTGGTCAATAGCCATTTATGATAGTAATGGTCAGTTGAGTGAGAACATCATTACTTATGTGTTATTTACAAGGACCTGCCTTGGATATTGCATAGAAGATTTCCAATATGGCTTGTGAAGATGTGTTACCATATCAAGTCCAAGAGTGTCATGGATTGTGTCCATTGGTAGTGGCTCAGAAGAACTTGGTTAAATCAAGTCATTGACCAAGCAGTCCGACAGACCTACAGATCATCTACTCTGGTGTCACTGACTCAAATCAGATGGATTTAATGGAAATGCGGGCAAAGCAGTTAACAGCTGGTTGATTGAGTGTAGTCTAGCAGTGGATCGCTTGAAAAGTGGGATTATAAAATGACTGGTTCGAGCCCTGAATGCTGATTGGCTGACAGCCATAGTATATCAGACCTACACCACGGGTATGACAAAACATACATTTTTACTACTACCTCTGGGGTTTGGGATACATGGCCAATATACCACGGTTAAGAGCTGTATCAAGGCACTCCACGTTGCTTCCTGCTTAATAACAACCCTTAGCCGTGGTATATTGGCAATATACTACACTCCATCAGGCCTTATTGCTTAAATATAGAATTTGGAATATTGCATGCTGACATGAATTTGCAGTCGGAGGAAAGGATAGAGTAGTTGTTATTTGTTTGATTCAGTTGCCATGTTGTCAAAGGGTTTAGTTACAATGTGTCAGCATTGGAAAAGTACTAACACCACACAGTAGATCCCATTAGAATGGGTCAAAGTTCAGTTGCCCAGCAAATTATTGAAGTAGGCTAGTAGACTCAGTTTGTGCAACGTACACATTTAGCAGGAAGTTATTGTTGTATATATTGTTCCTATTATAATTAGTCTACGATTCAAAGCGACCTAGTTCAGATAACTGGGGTTCACATTCTCAAAGTATTTAATTGCGCTTTGTAAGATTAGGTTAAGTACATTATCTGTGGATCAAAGATGCGAGTAAATGTAAGCATTTAAAACTTGCAAGTTTCACTTTACCTTGCGACTTGCAACTTAACAGCATTCCTATACAGTAGTTGGCCCTTGGGCAATAATGAACACGTCGCCGCCATCTTCTCCAGACACTGAATGGATACCTTTCCCTCGTCTGTGTGAATCTTTATATATACGGTCTATGTAGCGACGTTATGACGAGAGTTAAACAGAAGCTACAGTTTAATATTTAACCAAGGAGAAGTATCTGACTGTAGCTGTAGTCAGAGAGGAAGAGGCGAAGCGAGAGGTTTTACTCCGAGCAAAACCTGTCCACGAAAATAAGCACGAGAAGTGAGGATTTTTTTGTATGGAAGTAAATGGGTGTTGAATGTGGTTAACAAAAAATGTAATTGCTAGTTTGCTACGTGAGGCTTATTTTGTTTAATATTAGTTTCGTAGTGGTTATGTTGTTACGAATCGACTGATATAAGCGGAGGCACGTGAAATTTCGACAACTATGAAAAAAACGACTTTATATCAGAGTTGTGCCTATTGTCATAAATGAGCTGACAACGTCACAAAAACGCAAACTTCAATGGGGCAGAAGTCTGTGAGTTGTGATCCTGAATGGCCAGATAGCTACCAACTATGACAAGAAACAGCCACGTGGGGGGTTCATCTTGTTGTTCTTGTGTGGGGTTTGGCTTACTACAACCCAAAAAGGTGTATTGCCACCACCAACTGGACAGGGTTGAAAAAAACAAGGAAAAAAATAAATTGATATGTGATAGAGAAAACTAACTTAATCCACTCAAATAAAAATAGTACATTGACAAAAACAAAACTCCCACTTCTTCATTCTTTCAAATCTCCTGCAGGCTCTAGAGCATGAGAGGGTGGTACGGCTGCTCTGGGGCCTGAGAGGGTGATACGGCTGCGCTGGGGCCTGAGAGGGTGGTACGGCTGCTCTGGGGCCTGAGAGGGTGGTACTGCTGCTCTAGGGCCTGAGAGGGTGGTACGGCTTGTCATAATACTCCATGCAATTCCTTTGCAGAGAAGTCTTTCAGTCCCAGCTAGGGACCACTCCGCCGCATGCACAATAATATCTATTTTCCTGGACTTCCTCTCCACCTCGGCAGTGCCATTAATCACCATAGCTATAAAGGCCACAAAGTCAACCTTCTTAACCTTTAACATATCTGGGTCCTGCTGGTGAAAGGCAATCCCTGCAGCCTGCAGTGAAGGCCTATCCACCACATGGACTCTTCAGAAGCACCATTCGAACCCTCAATCCTTTTAACAGCCGCTGCATTTGAAAGGCTCTGCACAGCCCTGACTTTGGCCACCTCATTCTCTTTCACCCTTGTCAGGCATTCCAAAGACATGGCCTCATGGTTCCCACCACAATTGCAACATGTCACATTTTCATCCCTATTAAAGCACATGATGTGATTTTTTTCCACAACTTGGCTTCTCCCTTATGCAAACACTTGAACGTCCGAACGCGTCTTCAAGATTGGTAATCTGATCAGCTGCTCCTCATTAACAAACTGTACTCCAACAAGATAAGAAATGGCATTCTCAGCACTGTACTCTACTTTGCTCAGTTTTTCCATTCTTTTGGACAATAGTCCAATTATCCTTGATTCCACCACCATTAGATTCAAGATCCACATCAGCTTCCGCCATCTTTTCCTCGATTGTTGTGTCATACCTCACCCATCATCTTCATCTTGATTTTTTTTTTCTTCATTACATTTAGTATATCGAATGTCAATATGTGCATTTATCTGTAATTAAACCCTATTCTAAAGACTGTATTTTAAGGGAATTAGTATTAATCTCTCTAAATTATATCATACGCACATTTAACATTTAGTTAAGTATATCTTCCTTTCATTTACCTGTACAGTTAATTTAACCATGCAAATATTAATTTACCTGTACATTTAACCAGACTGTATATTAAGTAAACTATTATCAACCTCACTTATATCATACGCGCATTTAGCTATTTAAGTATATTTCTCTGCCATCGACCTGTATAGTTAACCATGCAAATATATATTATTATTTTTTATATCAACGCGCAATAATTGTATCATTTTTTCACCTAACACTATAACAATATATAGTGTACATATTCAGTCATTCACTCATACTATGCAATGCGTTTCTATAGCTTTTTGCACTCCAGACATCGTGTATTTTTATACTTTTTCATTGTGCCGCACTATGTATCGTGTATCTGTCTTTTGTGTATTTCGTTCTGGCGTTTTGCACCTGCCCTGTGTTTTTCGTAGCTGCTTGACAAAGTAATTTCCCCACGGGGATCAATAAAGTACCTATCTATCTATCTATCTATCTGAGGTGTTTTGACAGAATTCATGTCAATGCTAATATGGCTAAGATTCGCTAGCTAGCTAACCAACAACTGTAACAATGTATTTGAGAGACGAGTGCCCATTGTGCAAATGTTTTTTTACGTTTTCAATAAACATTGGAGACAAAATATAGTTTACATGTCTACAATCTAAGCCAAGCCCGTCTGTTTTGCCGTATAGATACAAACCGCAAGGCAGGGCTAAACGTGAACACGCCCCCGAGTAGGGTACAGCTGTAGGGTACTCTCGTTACTTCTATGTTAAATTGCCTACTTTACTCAACCCGACAACGGATGTATATATATATATTTTATCATTTTATAAACATTTTGCATATGCTTGGTTGGTCGTTTTAACATACTTCCATGTCGTCTTAATCGATAAAAGGCGCATGGCGCCCCAGAGCTCGTGGTCACTCCTGCCTTGCATGGGTGTCCAATCAACCAGGGACTAGGTGTGTTACCCCAAAGCAGCATTATATCAGTAGCCTACATGTTAATATTTAGTTACCCTAAGGCTTTTAGCCAGCGCCACCGTTGACGACAGTGATATCTCTCTTTTTACCTACTCTGGCATTGAAGAAAGACAATAACAGTCAAGGGAAACAAATAAAATGGCAGTATATCTTGATTGACACACTTAATCATTAGGGCTGGGAATTGCCAGGGACTTCACGATAAGACACGTAGGTGCCGATACGATATATATTTAAATTTTCACGATTCTATATGTAGTGCGATTCGGTACTGTGATTTTATTGTGATTCGATGTTCCAAACATATTGCTCACCATATGTCCGTTGCAGAGGGACAAGAGAGAGCCATGAGAAAACTAGTTTTTTGGTCCCTATTTAGAACAAGCTATGAAGGAAAAGGTACAGCCAACAAGCGCAGCAATAACAACACCATGGAGATGATTCCTCTCCCCCTCCTTAAACGGAGCAATTGTCTGATTCAATTACGCAGATCTTGTCTGAAGCTGCTGTCTGGTTTGTCATTCACTCTCGTCAGCCCCAGAAGGTTTATGTCACAAATCTCATCCACTTCCTAATTGAGTGGGCTTTTAATGAAGGAGATTTCTTGACTTTTGAATGCTACAATCTGCTACAAACGCCGTGGTCTGTGGCTGGCTGCTCTGCATCAATATGTCACCACTAGTGTGTGTGTGCGTGCGTTTTATGAACTCAATGATCATCACTGACTGCAGTCTTTTCAGTTGTCTGCAGCAGATATTATTAAGTCTGAGAAACATGCTTGCATTGAGGGATTGATTAGGAAATTGAAATTGAAGTGATTCCCCTTTCAGGGTGAGTTATAGTGCTGTGAACTGTACCAGAGGTGACATAATCTTCCTTAATGGATAAAGTCCTTGTCCATAAGAATAGGAAGATGTCATGTTTGTAGGGCCTATTTTGGAATTTGTTATACTCTTTCAAAGTGTCTCAAGACGTCCCAACTTTATGTCTCCTCGACTCAAGACACCTTAAGAATGTGATGGCTGGGTATGTTCTTTAGAACATTTTAGGTGTTATTCAAGGCTCTGTTCTTGGACCACTACTGTTCTAATTATAAATGTACAGTCCTTTCCATTCAGTACCTCACCCCACCCCATCCAAGACACACAACCCTACCTGCTGCATCTCCCATGGTGTTGTGACTGAGATCTAGTGTCTCCAGCTTGGTGTTGGAGGTCAGGGCCTGGGCCAGGTGCTGTGCATCCCTGTCAGGCAGGTCGTTCCTGGAGAGGCAAGACCAGGGAGGTGTTCTCCAGGAGCATTGTGGAAAGGGCCCGGGCACCATTCTCCCCCAGTCTGTTCTCCCCCAAATCAACCTCTGGCAGGGGAACACACTGAGGTCAAGCAGGAGGAGTTACAGTGGAGCTAAAATATTGTGTTTGTCTGTTCCTGTCTTTATGTTTCTAGGAAAAATGGAGCTCCTTAATGCAATGGTCAAAACCTAACGTCATCTGATATAATGATATAATGATGCAGTCAGCGGTGAAACAATCTGATATATCGATTGCTGAGGGAATTAACGTCAGCATGTAGACCCTTAAAGGCCAACCAGGGTCCTTTATGTAAATAATAACAACACTTGCTCTCCTCTCACTCCCCTCCCCTGGAATACGAACTGTGTGTGGTGCTAGCTAGACACTGAAAATGTTAAATAGGTCTCTAGGTGTCGAGGCACAACCAGGGTGGCAGGGGGAGAGGGTGGCATGCAGTTGGGTGTGGGTGGCACCGCCACCCCTCTGATCCCCCTGGGGCCCCGGAGTGGAGGTTGTAAGAGCCCCACCTGTGATGTAACAGTTCTTCTTTAACATGGCGGCCCGCCCATCCCTTCCATCCAATTATTTCTGAGGTTGAGCTTCAGCTGGGAAGTGTTGGTTACCAAGGGAACCGCCAGCGCTTTGGTGCCCTGCAGAACACATTTCACACAAACTGAAATGATGTTGTTTGTTTCTCTATCTCTCGTTTTATGAAGAGAGAAGGATGTGCTCTCGAATGAAACAAGTGGGCCGTGAGAGCAGGTGTCCTCACCCATCTTATGGGTGGCAGAATGACCTTGTTGTTTATTGAAGGACCTCTCATTAGGCTTGGGCGGTATACCATATGGGTCTTTCTATAAATAATGGGGCCAATGTGTGACATTGGGATCAACATTTCAAAATGGTTTGAAACAAACATTTAAAAAAAATGTACGCAGTTCCACATGTGTACTTAGATGAATAAAAGTGAATACATGGTAATTGGCCCATAACTCTTGAGTGACGCAGCGGTCTAAGGCACAGCAAATAAAATAATAAATACAAAACATAGGCCTAGGACTATACATCCTTTGAGCAGGGCTCACACAGACATTGGCAAGTCAAATTCAACGACTTTCAGGGACTTTTTTAAAGCACTTAATTTTAATTTTCAAGGACCTCAATGTTATACACTTGTATAATTTATAGATAGATAGATATATTGTACATATAGGGCCTGATATAGAACCATTACCACTTTAAGAATAATGTATTTTTTTTAGGCCATACCAATGCATTGATATTCAAATTGTTATTACATTCTAAAATATTTGAGAATAATGTAGACATTGCCTGACTAAATAGATTGGATGCATGCAGGGATATTTTTATTTAGCTTATGTGGCCGACACAGGCACACATAATAAAGCCATGAATAGCGGTAGCATTAATCTCATCATGGCTGTTTTTATAATGAGAAAGTGACCAAAAACCAGTTTTTTTATGGAAGTATTGGTATGGAAAGCCAAGTTGAAGGCAACATTAGACGTTGTTGTCCTCATAATAACCACACGTGGTTTTACCGCAACAGAGTAGAGCAACACTCTTCAAATGAAGTGGGGGGAAACAAACGGATAAAAAATGAACTAACGGATCATTTTGCAGAAGAACTTATAAATTGGCTACAATAATTACAAAAACTTTTCAAGCACCAAATTGAGGAAATGTCAGATTTTGAAAGTAGGCATATTCCAGTATTGCATTTCTAGGCTTCAAATTCAAGTTCAAATCAAATACGATTTTATTGGTCACATACACGTGTTTAGCAGATGTTATTGCGGGTGTAGCGAAATGCTTGCGCTTCTACATAGCTCCGACACTGCAGTAATATCTAACAATTACACAACATACCCAAATATAAGTAAGGAATTAATTAAGACTGTATACAGTCATGTGAAAAAGTAAGTACACCCCCTGGAAAGTTATTTTTTTACATATTTGGACAGATGGATATGTAATCTTCACTTCAACACTATTGGCAGATAAAGGTTACCCAATTTAACAAATCACACAAAAAAAAAAAAAACGTGTTATGCAATTAAAATAATAAAAAATGCCTTTTCCTTATGGGGAAAAAGTTAGTACACCCCTACCTTTACCATCACATAAAATTGCTAATATTAGAATTAGGTGTACCAAAACAAGTGCAAATGATTAGAAAACATTAGAGAGAAATCTTCCATAAAGATAAGAAATTGGTCTGGTTTGGTCATAGCCATATGGTGTGTGTTAACACATCATTCAAAGATCAAAAGACCTACCCAAGGCCCTCAGAAGAAAGATTATTGATGCCCATGAGTCTGGGAGGGGTTACACATCCATTTCCAAGCAATTCGAAGTACATCATTCAATTTCCAAGCAATTCGAAGTACATTATTCCACTGTCCAACGAAAATTCCAGACCACTGGCAAACTACCTAGGTCAGGTTGTCCCACCAAAGTCAGCCAGAGCTGACCGAAAGATGCTCATAGAAGTCTCTAAGAACCCCAGGGTAAAATAAAGGGATCTACAGGCCTCTCTTGCCACAATCAATGTCGAATTGCATGGGTACATTGTCAGAAAGAGACTGCACAAACTTGGCCTACATGGGAGATCAGGAAGGAAGAAGCCTCTGCTCTCAAAAAAGAATATCAAGACACAACTGACTTTTGCCAGACAACACCTGGGTATTCTTTTTTGAGAGCAGAGGCTTCTTCCTTCCTGACCTCCCATGTAGGCCAAGTTTGTGAGAGGTTATTTTCCTGGCACCACACTCCCAGAGCTCTCACCTCCTCCCTGTAGGCTGTCTCGTCATCGTTGTTAATCAAGCCTCAAACCTACTACTGTTGTGTTGTCTGAAAACTTGATGATTGAGTTGGAGGCGTGCTTGGCCACACAGTCATGGGTGAACAGGGAGTACAGGAGGGGACTGAGCATGCACCCTTCAGTTTCGCTCGAATGCTCCCTTCTATCCACGGTTTCTGGTTTGGCTGGGTTTTAATAGTCACAGTGAGTACTACATCTCCTATACACATCCTTATAAATTAATATCAGTGTATACGTCTAGATTATTTTCACAAGCTACCCAGAACATATCCCAGTCCGTGTGATCAAAACAATCCTGAAGCGTGGATTTCGATTAGTCAGACCAGCGTTGAATAGTCCTAAGCATGGGTACTTCCTGTCTGAGTTTCTGCCTATAGGAAGGGAGGAGCCAGATGGCGTCGTGGTCAGATTTGCCGAAAGGAGGGTGGGGGAGGGCCTTATAAGCAGAGAGTTTTAACAGCGCAAGTCCTACAGTCGATATGTTGATTGAACTTCGGCAGCCTAGTCCTCAAATTTGCTTTGGTAAAATCCCCAGCTACAATAAATGCAGCCTCAGGATATGTGGTTTCCAGTTTGCATAAAGTCCAGTGAAGTTCTTTGAGGGCCGTTGTGGTATCATCTTGAGGGGGATATGAACCGCCTTGGCATGACGGAGGAGAATTCTCTTGGGAGATAATACGGTCTGCATTTGATTGTGAGGTATTCTAGATCGGGTGAACAAAAGGACTTGAGTTCCTGTTCCTGTATGTTACTACAATTACACCATGAGTCATTAATCATGAAACACACACCTCCGCCCTTCTGCTTCCCAGAGAGATATTTATTCCTGTCTGCGTGATGGACTGAGAATCCCTCTGGCTGCACCGACTCCGACAGAGTATCCTGAGAGAGCCATGTTTCCGTGAAACAAAGTATGTTACAGGCCCTGATGTCTCTATGGCAGGTTTGGGTAGGTTACTTTCTAAATGTAATCCGTTACAGTTACAAGTTACCTGTCCAAATTTGTAATCAGTAACGTAACGTTCGGATTACCCAAACTCAGTAACATAATCTGATTACATTCCATTACTTTTAGATTACTTTCCCCTTAAGAGGCATTAGAAAAAGACAAAGATGTATGTTACCAATTGAACGACATCTATTGCAGGATAAATCAATCATAAAGTTTACATAGCTGGCCATATATTGTTAGGTTTGTGGAGTAAACAGAGCCAGGCGCAAGAGAGTGTGATTCGCAATCAGAGGTATAATAAGCCTTCAGCGAATTTATCCAAGCATACACAACGAGAATAGAACAACTCTTGCCATAACAAAAATAAAGTACACAGGTTAAATCAGAACGTGGAGTACAGGGATACAACCTGAGGAAATATAAGAGAGGAAACATAGCACAACCTTCTATAAGGAACAATAACACAAGACATGGGGGGGACAGAGGATGAGGGGATAATAACCAGGTGTGTGGAAGACAAGACAAAAGCAATGGAATATGGAAAAGGGAGTGGCAGTGGCTAGAAGGCCGGTGACGACAAACGCCGAAGCCCACCCGAACAAGGGAAGGAGGCAGCTTAGGAGGGAGTCGTGACATATATGGATGTTAAATTTTACTTTATGGGTTGGTTATGTAGGCTTCTTCTAACACATCACTTTCTACTACATATAATAATACAATTAAATTATATCTTTACATTAAAAACCAAAGTCTATAAGAATTCCAGTCATTCCAATAAATGTTATACCTCTTGATCTTCAAGAATAGGACTTGGAAATATGGAAGTATAGATTAGCCAATTACACGTTTTAATTTCTTCATTGAACACACTGTGTGAACATTCACAGTGCAGGGTGGGAAAAGTATGTGAACCCTTGGATTTAATAACTGGTTGACCCTCCTTTGGCACCAATAACCTCAATCAAATGTTTTCTGTAGTTGCGGATCAGACCTGCACAACGGTCAGGAGGAATTTTTGACCATTCAATTTAACAAAACTGTTTCATATCAGCAATATTCTTGGGATGTCTGGTGTGAACCGCTCTCTTGAGGTCATTCTACAGCATCCCAATCAGGTTAAGGTCAGGACTCTGACTGGGCCACTCTAGAAGGCGTATTTTCTCCTGTTTGTATTTTCTGGTGTTGATTTACTTCTGTGTTTTGGGTTGTTGTCCTATTGCATCACCCAACTTCTGTTGAGCTTCAATTGGCGGAGAGATAGCCTTACATTCTCTTTCAAAAGCAGTCCCAAACCATGATGCTCCCTCCACCATACTTTACAGTTTGGAAGAGGTTTTGATGTTGGTGTGCTGTGCCTTTTTTTCTCCATGCATAGTGTTGTGTGTTCCTTCCAAACAACTCAACTTTAGTTTTATCTGTCCTCAGAATATTTTGCCATTAGCACTGTGGAACATCCAGGTGCTCTTTTTGCTTCTTCCATGGTGTCCTCCCATGAATACCATTTTTGTTTAGTGTTTTACGTATCGTAGACTCGTCAACAGAGATGTTAGCATGTTCCAGAGATTTCTGTAAGTCTTTAGCTCACACTCTAGGATTCTTCTTAACCTCATTGAGCATTCTGCGCTGTGCTCTTGCAGTCCTCTTTGTAGGATGGCCACTCCTAGGTAGAGTAGGAACAGTGCTGAACTTTCTCAATTTATAGACAATTTGTCTTACCATGGACTGATGAACATCAAGGCTTTTAGAGATACTTTAGTAACCCTTTCCAACAATTCTTAATCTTAGGTCTCCTGAGATCTCTTTTGTTCGAGGCATGATTCACATCAGGCAATGGTTCTTGTGAATAGCAAACTCATTTTGTGAGTTTTTCTTATAGGGCAGGGCAGCTCTAACCAACATCTCCAATCTCGCCTCATTGATTGGACTCCAGGTTCGCTGACTCCTGACTCCAGATAGCTAGGGGTTCACATACTTTTTCCAATCTACACTGTGAATGTTTAAATTATGTATATAATATAGACAAGAAAAATACAATAATTTGTGTGTTAGTAGTTTCAGCACGCTGTGTTTGTCTAATGTTGTGACTTAGATGAAGATCAGATCAAATTGTATGACCAATTTATGCAGAAATCCAGGTAATTCCCAACGTGGATCCAGGCACAACTGTCTTCACCAGAGTAAAGAATCAACATATTCGGGACATTCCTTGCCAACTCCTTTTTTTCCAGCACTTGGTCTGTTGTTGCATCACATGCACCATCACAACAGCTGTTCATCACTTGACTGTCATTCAGAAAATTCCTTCCTGGATCAGATGAGGAAATATCATGGCGTAACTAATCAGCTGGGCACCAAATGGCATCCAACATGTATTATGCATAATTATTGAATTCGATTTTGCAATGCATACATTGAGGGAATATACAAGGATTCCTCTGTGTAAAGGGTTCTACATGGAACTTTAAAGAGTTTTACCTGGAACCAAAAATGGTTGTTCAAAGGGTTCTCCTATGGGGACAGCTGAAGAACCCTTTAAGGTTCTAGATAGCACCTTTTCTTTATAAGAGTGTAGCTATGACCCCCCCTATCTTAATTTAATGACATGAAAAAAAATAGCTGATTATTATCAATGACTCATCAACAGCTGTAACAAGTCGTCTAGTGTAGGGAATCTTCACTGGTACCCTAGTTTATAGAAAGGCCCATATACAGTGAGCTCCAAAAGTATTGGGACAGTGATACATTTTTGTTGTTTGTGCTCTGTACTCAAGCACTTTGGATTTGTAATTGTACAATGACTAGGTTAAAGTGCAGACTTTTGTACATAACCCTCCATTTTAGGGGACAAAAAGTATTGGGACAAATAGGCATAAATATCATACCCCCCGAAAAATGCTAACCTACCCTGTTATTGTAATGGTGAGAGGTTAACATGTCTTGGGGGTATGATATAAAATGCTAACCTACCCTGTTATTGTAATGGTGAGAGGTTAGCATGTCTTTGATATTTGTGCGTCTGTAACTTCTCACTCATCATTATTCTCGAGTCATTCAGGATGATCCGTAATCATGGTAGCATCAAAATGTATGTAGAAGTGTTTAGAAACATATTTTATTCTTATTTACAATAAAAGTGACTCCAGAATGACACAATACATTATTTACCATTATTTTCAATTGGGCACAAAATGATCTGAAACACAACCAAAACTAACATCAAATGCTTCCAACAAGTTTGTAGAGTCACAAGCTTGATGCAATCATTGCGTGCTAGGAATATGGGACCAATATGAGACCAAATACTAAACTTTTGACTACTTCAATACACATAAGTCTCTTCAGTAAGTATTTTCACAGTCCCCAAGGCCAGAACAGACTATGGGGGGCACACAGTACTACATAGAGCCATGACTACATGGAACTCTATTCCACATCAAGTAACTCATGCAAGCAGTAAAATTAGATAAAAAAAAATGCTAAAAATACACCTTATGGAACAGCGGGGACTCTGAAGCAACACAAACATAGGCATAGACACATGCATACAAACACTATGTACCAAAAAAATATGTGATTTCTAAACAGTTCACCCGATATGGATGAAAACACCCTCAAATTAAAGCTGACAGTCTGCAATTTAACCTCAGTTATTATATCATTTCAAATCCAAAGTGCTTGAGTATAAAGCCAAAACAACAACAAAAATTGTTGTCGCTCACTGTATACGTTTACCCGGGTATTTGGAAATAGACACAGGATGTTTTCTAAATACCGTTTGAATACATTTTTAAGTAAATACCTGCAGTCAATTTGTGCAATACGTTAGGAGATAAAACAGATTAAGTTCTTCGTTACCCCTGTCACATTATTTTTCATAATGAAGCTTACCGGACTTCTGACTAGAAACCGGTGCCTTGTGAGTCACTTGCTGTTGTGCAGTACATGTCAGGTGATATACTTACAGTATGGAATTCATAACTAAGTGTTTTGTGTGTGCAGAAAACTGTGAGTAGCATTTTTGTGTTGCTTTTAAACCTTTATGAGATGGGATGTCTGTTCAGGAAATACTGTAGTTTATGTCAGACTGTATAAAATGTTTGCATGCACTTGTTAGTATTTAGCTAGATTTGGCTATGGTATTTTATATGTACTTGTTAGCCAGCCGTATCAGTAGATTTGATGTTAACAGTATGCAGAATATATCGCTCTGGATAAGACTATCTGCTGGGCAATTAGATAACAAACATATGGCTGGCTACTGTGGTTTTGTTTTTCAGAGCTGTTTCAGAGCTGTTTTAAGTGCACAGCTTTTGCAGAGCGGATGCAAGGTAACTTTTCACTTGAATCCTCCGTATACAGTACATGAGTTAAAGTAAAGAGTAACGGAATCCACTCTTGTTTAAATGTATTTAAACAGGGCACTGGTCACTACTGTGTCTGAAGACTTAATATATGCTATAAGCTTATTGGAGGAGGAGACCCAAGGGAGCATGAGGGAGAGACTGTGAAAGGGAACATTTTTACATTATTCAAACAGGGCACTGGCCTGGTCTGGTCAGTCTTAACTGAGGCCTTAGGCCGTGGTGCATCATGGCCAGAAAATAGGTTATAGGGACCACGTTGAATATTCTACACGCCTCCCTGTACCGAGTCTGGCCCATCGGGTCACATGCCTTCCTCACATCTACAACAGAACCAAGCAGACACAAGACCTGGGTTCAAATACTGTTCGAAATCCTTTCAAATACTTCAGCTGGGCTTGATTGAACTTGGCTGATGCAATGGAACCAATAGAATAGTCAAAACACTGCAAACCCCATGCACTGGGCACTTCAAACAGGCTAAAGCAAACACTGAAAGTATTTGAACGATTTCAAATAGTAGTTGAACCCAGGTCTGACCGGGCCACACATGTTTCTCCATCAGAGCCGCTCACTATCAAAACACTGAGTAAAAGGACTTGGCATCTCTGCATATCCCTCTGAGATGGCCTAGCTGTCAATGTGACTCTGTTCATTAAAGTCCCTTGCGGTTGTTTTCACCACGTCTGGGGACTTGGTAGTGGGTACTGGGTACTAGTGCATTCATCTACCAGATGGCCTTCACTAATGGTGAAAGAGGCCTAGATGAAGTCATTAAGATGCAGAACAGGAATCTTTATGTGCAGGAGTGTGTGTAGGTGTTTGTTTCTGCATTCTAATCAGTAGGAAAAGTGGAGAGGAGTAGGAGGGGAAGGGAGAGAGAGAGAGATTTATTGGCACAGATGATCATGGTCAAAGCATGGGGGTCCTTTCTATGAGAGAGAGACAGAGATTAACAATTATGCTTCCAAGAGAGAGAAAAAGAGAAAGAGAGAAAAGATAAAGTGAATGTGAGAAGAGAGAGCGAGAGAGAGAGAGAGAGAGAGAACAGAAAGAGCATGTGAATGTGAGAAGATCTATCTATCAGAGATGAAATGGTTAATGTCAATAGTATGACTCATATCAGCCATTTTTCTTCCCGAGACGAGAGGCCGAGAGTGGCACACCACACACTCTGGCCCTTAGCTCTCTGCCTCTGAAGCCCTTTATCAGAACATGTGATTCACCCACCTTTCTCTCATTCTGTCTTTTAATAAGAACTCACAGTGTTACAATGTGCTACCTGGGTTGTTCCAAATGCCACCTTCAAATGTTAACATTCTGTCACAAAGAGCACATGCTCAACCTTTCCCATAAATAAATAAAAAAGACTATAGTAAGTGCCTATTAAGTGCAAAATAAAGTAACACTGTTGACCACAACAGGGTTGATAATTTCACCTTAAATCAGCCATAAATCCACTTGTGCTTGTGACCTGGGGAATGGAAGCTTGTTGTGCTCAACAGGGAAGGGCAATTGAATGCAAGCTTAACAGAAAATATTAAATAGTTAAAACATTTCTAGACTGTCTATCTATATGTAACAGTGTTGACATGTTCTGCTCGACCCACTCAGTTTTCCACCACAAAACACCAGAAAATTGCCGAAATCAGCTCATGTGCTTTTAAACTATAATTTGACTATTAGATGTTCAATGTTTCATTTGAATAAAATATAAAAATAGAAATAGTTTCACCATGTTAAAATGAAAGTTCAGTTCACGTAACAGGGTTGACCTTAAATCGAGGGAGAGGTTGTCTTAATCTTAAAATGAATCACTAATCACATGAAATAAATAATAATCTTCAGCAATGACTTTGTCAAAGCAACAAAATAACTATGGGAAAATGTGGGGTTAAGTGGCTTAAAATCCTCGTAGAAGTCACAGAAGGTGCACAGAGGGACATGTCAAAATGCTGAATTTTGACACTTTAGCAAGTCTTTATTCATTGAATTTTCCATGTGGTCTATATTAAAGGGCTCTTCATTTAATATAACAGGCTTTTAAGATCCAATAGTGTTGCACAATTTCTATTTAAAATATCAAAGGGGTGAAAAAAAAAAAGGAATTTCACGTAACGACCCACCCACCTGCCTCCCAGCTCCAAGTCAGTGTCATAGTCGTCGTCTGCAGCTCCTCCCTTCTCCCACCCCTGTCTGACACATCCCCCTCTGGGCTGGAGGGCGTCCGGACCCTGACCGGGTCACTGTCCTGCCGCAAGGGAGGAGGAGACAGATGAAGGATCTAGGAAATGTTACACTGCTGAGATGTGACTGTGGAGGTTTACTTTACTGTGTTCTCTGAGCCTGAGCCTTGTAGAGAGACATATAGGCATCCCTGGCCGGTATTATCAAAGTCATCAAAGTGGATAAGAGTATACATGTTGTTTTTTAACCAGAGGGAGATATCATTGACTTGCTAATGGTGGTGGATATTCACAACAATGAACATGTCAACACAAGTGCCTACTCTAAAACAACAACAGTATCAAATCCTTTCCAACAATCTCTACAAGTCCATCTATCTGCCCACCTACCTGGTTGTTGACGCTTCCCCTACTGAAAGCTTTCCTGGGTCTGCTGTGTGGTCTCTATCCCACGCAGCTGCTCTCTTTCTCGCTCACTCTCCGTCTCCGTCTCCGCGCCATCATCTTCCAGCACGGACAGCAGCAGGGACTCAACTCAACTTCCCAACTGCCATGTTTCCACCAGAATGGTTCTCATTTTCTTAACAAAATATATTATTTTTTCCCGTTTATTTTTTATTTTTTGTGCTGATGATGTAGGTCTAATGTTGGTTAGAATGGTAAAGTGACTGAGGATGAAATCAGTGCAGGGAACTTCTTGGCTTTTTTCTGTGCTCCACTGGCTACTTCCCAAACTTACATTATATATACAAAAGTATGTAGACACCCCTTCAAATTGGTAAGTTCGGCTATTTCAGTCACAGCCTTTGCTGATAGTTGTATAAAATCGATCACACAGCCATGCAATCTCCATAGACAAACACTGGCCTTACTAGAATGGCCTTACTGAAGAGCTCAATGACTTTCAACGTGGCATTGTCATTAGATGCCACCTTTCCAACAAGTCAGTTCGTCAAATTTCTGCCCTGCTAGAGCTGCCCCGGTCAACTATAAGTGCTGTTATTGTGAAGTGGAAACGTCTAGGAGAAACAACGAATCATCCGTGAGGTGATCACAGAACGTCTGTCCCCGGTTACAACACTAACTACAGTTCCAAACTGCCTCTGTAAGCAACGTCAGCACAAGAACTGTTCGTCGGGAGCTTCATGAAATGGGTTTCCATGGCCGAGCAGCCTTACACAAGCCTAAGATCACCATGCACAGTGCCAAGTGTTGGCTGGAGTGGTGTAAAGCTCGCCGCCATTGGACTCTGGAGCAGTGGAAACGCGTTATATGGAGTGATGAATCACGCTTCACCACCTGGCAGTCCGATGGAGGAATCTGGGTTTGATGGATGCTAGGAGAACGCTACCTACCCAAATGCATAGTGCCAACTGTAAAGTTTGGTAGAGGAGCAATAATGGCCTGGGGCTGTTTTTCATGGTTCAGGCTAGGCCCCTTAGTTCCAGTGAAGGGAAATCTTAACACTACAGCATACAATGACATTCTAGACGATTCTATGCTTCCAACTTTGTGGCAGCAGTTTGGGGAAGTCCCTTTCCTGTTTCAGCATGACAACCCTGTATACAAATCGATGTCAGAAATGGTTTTTCGAGATCGGTATGGAAGAACTTGACTGGCCTGCACGGAGCCCTGACCTCAACCCCATCGAACACCTTTGGGACGAATTGGAATGTCGACTGCGAGCCAGGCCTAATCGCCCAACATCAGTGCCCGACCTCACTAATGCTCTTGTTTGGTTGATTTACTTTGTTGTTAGGTTTCCATGGTGCTGGGTTGTATCTGTAGCTGAGTGCCTACACATTGTATCTCATTGCCTGAATTGTACCTCTGAGTCCCTACCCTGTTGTGAAGGCTTGGAGAATGACAACAAGAGCAGGAAGGGGACAGAGTGGGCTTGTTTGCAGTAACTATAATCAGTTCAATACAGGAAAGGCATGTGGAGTGTATACAATCCATCTCCTATACCTTTCGGATCTTTGAAACTGCCCGAGTACAGCAACACTCATCAACAAGAATTCACATTGACCTTAAACAAACTCCACTACCCACGTCCCACTCATTTAAGATCCCATGACAGTTTAAATACACAAGAAAAGGCAACAAACATAGTATTGACACATGCAAAGGTCCTTGCAGTATGCATTAAAATGGGAACCGCCAAGGTTGATAAATTCCACGCTAAGGGTCATAGCGAAGTCTGTTTGGGTTTTTGGAGTTCAGCAGCAGCGATACAAACACAGAAACCCCTTGAGCACATCGACCGTCCGTCTGTCCCATCACACTGTGGATGGATGGACGGAGTCACATTAGTCGTACTGACTGACAAAGTGCTGTTCAGTAGGCAGAGCATTTTTTAAAAGAGGACATAGAGCAGTAGCTACAGTACATCATGCATTCATCTAGTGCTGCTGTTTCCCCGTATGTAAAGGATATCAGGGAGACCATAGACATTGTTTTTTCTTGTGTTCTTCTTTTTACCAAGCAGAAAAGACAAATAATATAAATTTATATAAACAAAATACATTCTTAGAAAAAGTTAGTTCAAATAGTCCAGTATATTATTTTTCTTATTTTTATATATTATATATAGACTGTACTTATAGTTTTTTTTTTGTCGTTGCACATTTTAGCGGCGCTCATTCCAAATTCCCCAAAACCTACAGAAATAAATAATAATAATAATATATTGATTTATTGATGTATTGATTTATTTTATATAACGCTTTTCATTTTACAAATAATCTCAATGACACTTAAAAACAAAAAGCAAAAGTACATATAGTTCTTGGGAAGGAACAAAAACATCCAGCAAAAGGAACAATTAACAGAGTTTCCTATTTCTCACCAAATAAAAACAGAAAGTTATCCGTTAGTAGCAGAGAGACTCAGATAACAGAAATCCATTACTTTTCAATCATGCTGGCGGCCATTTTAGTTTGCAAAGAAAAGTGGGAGGGAGGCAGGGAGGGAGAGAGAGAGAGAGAGAGAGAGAGAGAGAGAGATGCAGTCTGTGTGTAGCAGGTGTAGAAGTGTATCCACTCAGAGATCTGAATATAATTACGAGATGCTCATGTCTCTGCCCGAACAATGGGAGCGCTTTTGTTATATTTCAGTCTTCTGTGACGTATATAACGTGTAATATTGGGATGCAAACTCAAAATGTTAAACATTTCAACTCTATATCTGACATGGTACAGGTGTCTTCTTTTTTTAAGCCCATGACCATGTGTGTGAGGTGTGTACTTTTGTTTCAAAGTCGATTTGTTTAAGACTACACTGTGTGACCCTGATTTAGCCCACTAAAGTAATTTTTATTTATGAAAACACCCTTCAGCCCTGCATCCCACACATACTGAACAAAAATATAAACTCAACATGCAACAATTTCAAAGATTTTACTGATTTACAGTTCATATAAGTAAATCAGTAAATTGAAATAAATTCATTAGGCCCTAATCTATGGCTCTAATCCACATGACTCGGAATACAGATATGCATCTGTTGGTGAAAGATACCTTAAAAAATGGGCCTCAGGATCTCATCACGGATCTCGTCAAATTGCCATTGATAAAATGCAATTGTGTTCGTTGTCCGTAGCTTATGCTTGCCCATACCATAGCCCCACTGCCACCATGGGGCACTCTATTTACAATGTTGACATCAGCAAACCACTCGCCCACACAATGCCATACATGTGGTCTGCGGTTGTGAAGCCGGTTGGACGTACTGCCAAATTCTCTAAAACGACGTTGGAGGTGGCTTATGGTAAAGAAATTAACATTAATTTCTCAAGCAACAGGTCTGGTGGACATTCCTGCAGACAGCATGCCAATTGCATGCACACTCTTGGACATCTGTGGCATTGTGTTGTGATGTGGTGAAGGTAGGAAACAACACCTCCACTTCGCTGATCCTCAACACTGGGGCCCCAAAAGGGTGCCCACCCCTGTACTCTCTGTTCACCCATGACTGCGTGGTCAAGCACGCCTCCAACTCAATCATCAAGTTCGCAGACGACACAACAGTAGTAGGCTTGATTACCAACAATGACTAGACAGCCTACAGGGAGGAGGTGAGGGCTCTGGGAGTGTGGTGCCAGGACAATAACCTCTCACTCAACATAAAAAAAACAAAGGAGCTGATCGTGGACTTCAGGAAACAGCAGAAGGTGCACCCCCCCATCCACATCGACGGGACCGCAGTGGAGCAGGTGGAAAACTTAAAGTTCCTCGGCGTACACATCACTGACGATCTGAAATGGTCCACCCACACAGACAGTGTGGTGAAGAAGGCGTAACAGCGCCTCTTCAACTTCAGGAGGCTAAAGATATTTGGCTTAACACCTAAAACCCTCACAAACTTTTACAGATGCTAAATTGAAAGCATCCTTTCAGGCTGTATCACCGCCTGGTACGGCAACTGCACCACCCACAACCGCAAGGCTCTCCAGAGGGTGGTGCGGTCTGCCCAATGCATTACCGGGGGCAAACTACCCGCCCTCCAGGACACCTACAGCACCCGATGTCACAGGAAGGCCAAAAAGATCATCAAGGACATCAACCACCCGAGCCACTGCCTGTTCACCCCGATATCATCCAGAAGGCGAGGTCAGTACAGGTTCATCAAAGCTGGGACCGAGACTGAAAAACAGCTTCTATCTCAAGGTCATCAGACAGCGAAACAGCCACCACTAGCACATTGGAGGCTGCTGGCTATTGACATAGACTAGAAATGACTGGTCACTTTAAGGTACGGAACACTAGTCACTTTAATAATGTTTATAATATTTACATATCTGGTATCACTCATCTCATATGTACGTATGTACTGTATTCTATACTATCCTTCAGTATCTCAGTCATTTAATAATGTTTACATATATTTCGTTACTCATCTCATATGTATTTACTGTATTCAATACTCTACTACTGTATCTTAGTCCATGCCGCTCGTCCATATGTATATAGGCCTAATTCATTCCTTACTTAGATTTGTGTGTATTGGGTATAATGTTGTGTAAGTGTTAGATATTACTGTTAGATATACTGAACTGTTGGAACTAGAAGCACAAGCATTTTGCGACACCCACATTAACATCTGCTAAACATGTGTATGTGACCAATAACATTTGATTTGATTTGATTTGAAAACTGCACTTTTTAGAGTGGTATTTTATTGTCCCCAGCACAAGGTGCACCTGATCATGCTGTTTAATCAGCGTCTTGATATGCCACACCTGTCAGGTGGATTGATTATCTTCGCAAAGGAGAAATGCTCACTAACATGGATGTAAACAAATTTGTGCACAACATTTGAGAGAAATACGTTTTTTGTGCATATGGAACATTTCTGGGATCTTTTATTTCAGCTCATGAAACATGGGACGAACACTTTACATGTTGCACTTTACATGTTGTTCAGTGTAGTTCTAGACTTGATTTTTCTTGTGAATTGTTTGAATTGTCTCTTTAGAGAAATGGCGCATTGGGTTCATAAAACAAACAAAACCACATGGAATTCATGTAATTAAACCGACATCAGTCAATGAATTGTTAAATAACCAAAAGAATATCGGAAATATCGGTTAACCGCTCAGCACTAGCTATTCAAGATTCCTGCTATTCAAGATGTCTGCATTCAAGATTTATACTACTTGATATTTCTTCCTCATGAGATTTATGCCACTCTGCCCTTAATCCTGTTCTGATGACATGTGGATAAGACAGGACCTATGCACAAACAGAACTTCCTCTACATTGATAGTTACATACGGTACATGTAGCCACATATAACTCTGGTTAGATGGTGGCAAAGATTGTGGTTAAATGAAGATGCCCCCACATTAATTTTTTTTCACAGTTAGGGTCTGCTTAAGGGGTGACTCTCCCATAGGCACCAATGCATTAGCAGCTGGGTCTGGTCTGCTTAGTTCATTGACAATATGAACCAGAAAAAAGGAGTGAATGAGATGTCTCGCTTCCTTTTACATCTCTGGTAATGATTGGTCAAGGAGAGCAAGCAAAGTAAAGCAACCCAACCTCTTGACTAATTTGAAATCATTAATTTCCTCACTCTCTCAGTTCCCATTGGAAATATGTACCATATATGAAGTACTTTCAAGCTACCAGACAGCAACCCAGTACCTCAGCATTTGTCTTAGCGAATAAATAGTAACGCAATAAATAGAATCCCACCGTCTAAATTGCTTGACCTACAATTGTATACCATTTATAAGATGCAGAGCCCTCTAGATTACAAGCAGTTGTTTTTGTGTGTATGAATTTATACAGAAGATACACATGCATAGGTTCTCCCACGGCATTACATTTTAAACATTGCAATGGCTTTCATCCACATCTATATGCAGTTACTGTTGGAAATCAGACCACAAAATGGGGAGAAAACTCTGCTACTCTGACAGCCAGGCGGAGAGACTGAGAAACAAATGCATTATGATGGACTGTCAAGCAAATCTGGCTCATAGTTCTTCACTGCACACCTCTCTCTCTCTCTCTCTCTCTCTCTCTTTCTCTCTCTCTCTCTCTCTCTCTCTCTCTCACTCTCACTCTCTCTCTCTCTCTCTCTCTCTCTCTCTCTCTCTCTCTCTCTCACTCTCTCTCGCTCACTCTCTCTCTCTCGCTCACTCTCTCACTCTCTCACACTCACTCTCACACTCACTCTCACTCTCACTCTCACACTCACTCTCACTCTCACACTCACTCTCACACTCACTCACTCAAAAAATAATACACACCAAAACAGGGTTGACCTGTTCAGACTGAAAAGAGGCCCTGTACAGTATATGCTGAAATACACTAGATTCAATAGGTTGGGAATGGAACTTAGACTGACTGAATCTCCAATCAAAGCATTGTGACCTTGTTAACCTTAAGTAGTCCGGCAAATATACAACTTGATTCTTACATTAAATAGCTAACAGTATATGTATTTTCTAATATTCTCATCTTGCTCATGCATCAACATAGAGGCTGGTAAAATACTAGGTACACATTATGATGCATAATGAAATCAGAAAGTAATCCATTTTGGAATAATTTAACAAAACATGACAACAAAAAAAATGTTGCTGCAGACTAAGTGCAGAGGCTTACTGACCATGACAAAGCTGAACTGGTATATAAAAAGAACAAAAACAAACCAAAACAGATTTTTTTACAGTACAAAACTTGGCACAGTATTCTCGATCAGCTGTAGTGTCTGTCGCTCATTTCCCCGCCCCCTGCGGCGTATGGGCCTTCCAATTGGTCCACATCAGAAAGATCCGGAAGCCCCTCTTATGGTTCTACGAGCAGAACACCCTGACAGAGAGAGAGAGAGAGAGAGAGAACGAGAGAACGAGAGAGAGAGAGAGAGAGAGAGAGAGAGAGAGAGAGAGAGAGAGAGAGAGAGAGAGATATTACAGGCATTACTCATCCAGCTCACTCGGTAACAAGGGCTTTGATCACAGCCCTGTGAAATTCAAGTGACATTTTACACAGGAAGCATGATGGCTGGCCAATACATTATTATGCCTCTTTGTAATGAGGCATTGTGCAAGTCAGACTTACTTCTCCACTCCTCTTATGACAAATGTATATGGTTAAAAAGGGAGGCTATTATTTTTAAAGCCGCAATCTTCAGTTCAAACAACAACAATTCACAGACAGAGCTATGGATGCAAGGACTGACCATCCATGATATCAAAATTATAGTTTTAACCATGTTTTGAAGCTATACATTGTTTGCTTACAATGACATTGTTTACAAACTTGGGGTACTGATTGGGTACGACAGTTGAACTAAGCCCATGAGGCATTTTTAAGTTAGATCTTCAAGAATCAATGGGTGTATTGCAGTCATTTAAAGATTGCCCCTTTGAGAAACAATGGAATGGAATAATAAATATGCAGAGTGAACGGAAAACATAACAGAGCCACTGTGATCCGGTTGGTTGAGTTGACTTTTCAACTGGTTTCTATGGTTACCCATTCTGCATTTTGAATACGGTCATAAACCAGACCAGAGGCTGCATCCCCAGTGTTTCTACAGCCGCCAGGTTCCTCCCACCAGTATGGCACAGTATGTAAAGACAACAGAGATGTCCCGGGGACGATTGGTGGCTGTGAAAGCACAAGAAGGGAACACAATGACAGCTGTGGGGTTAAACTAAAGACTCACTCGTCAGAGTCCTTTTTGCTTTCCTCAATGTAGGCGATGGATTCCGAACGCAGCCGGTTGGTGACCTCGTACGTACGCAGCGTGACACCGAAGATGTCCTCGTGATAACGGTTTTCATCCTGCGAGGAGAGAAGACAAGGTGTGTGTGTCATAAAATGAGTACAGGATTATACCATAGATGAAGTGAGGTTAGACCAGTACAGGATTATACCATAGATGAAGTGAGGTTAGACCAGTACAGGATTATACCATAGATGAAGTGAGGTTAGACCAGTACAGGATTATACCATAGATGAAGTGAGGTTAGACCAGTACAGGATTATACCATAGATGAAGTGAGGTTAGACTAGTACAGGAGGTTAGATAAGTACTCAAAGATAAAATAGATACAGCGTGATCGGTGGGGACAGAGGGGAAAGATGGATACAGTGGAGTGCAGTGTACAGTACAGTACAGCATTGTTTTACAGCCAGGTCTTGGATAAAACCGTTTCTTAGTTGATCATTATCAGTGCCTTAGTTTTCTGTTGGAGGAGGCAGCTCTTTAGAAATGAGTTTGATTATATACCCCTCTTCTGCTTAGTCAATAGTTATCCAGTCTTTCATGTACAGTCTGTACAGTTGGTTGTCTGGTGGACTTATTAAAATCTTTGAAATGTGTGTTTTTGGTTTCTCTTTCTTTGAGTCGGTAATGTAAAAACCTTCCTTTCAGTTTTCTTTTGAATCCCACCGTCTAAATTGCTTGACCTACAGTTACTTTGTACTATATGTTTCAGTCAGTCAGCTAGTCGGACAGTCATTCAGTTGTTCAGTCAGTTAGTCAGCTAGTCGGTTAGTCATTCAGTCGTTCAGTCAGTCAGCTAGTCGGTTAGTCATTCAGTCATTCAGTCAGTCAGTCACCTAGTCGGTCAGTCATTCAGTCATTCAGTCAGTCAGTCATCTAGTCGGTCAGTCATTCAGTCATTCAGTCAGTCAGTCAGCTAGTCGGTCAGTCATTCAGTCATTCAGTCAGTCAGTCAGTCAGCTAGTCGGTCAGTCATTCAGTCGTTCAGTCAGTCAGTCACCTAGTCGGTCAGTCATTCAGTCATTCAGTCAGTCAGTCATCTAGTCGGTCAGTCATTCAGTCATTCAGTCAGTCAGTCAGCTAGTCGGTCAGTCATTCTGTCGTTCAGTCAGTCAGTCAGCTAGGTTAGTTTGTTAGTTAGTTTAGTTAGTATAGCAAAGCCTATTGTTCTTACTCTGAGTTTGCTGATGTAGAACCCAGCGTCCTCCAGCGTCATGTTTCCCTGCAGTTTGATAATCTGCTGGACGGTCTTGAGGACGTCCCCGGCCATACCCACGTCCCCGCACACGTAGATGTGTCCTCCCTCTTCCTTCAGGCACTGGTACACAGTCTCCGACAGCTGCTCACGAAGCACATCCTGCACATATGTCTGTGTCAGAGACCGAGAGGAGAAAGAGAGTGAATGAGAGAGTGATTTCATAAATCAGATCGAGTTAAACGGGGAGAGAGAGACACAGGGTCAAAGAGAGTGGAAGGCAACGAACAGATTGTAGCGATGGAGCATCGGGTTTGTTTAGAATCCTACATAAATGGTGCCCTCTGTGAGGACGGTATTTTACAACCGGAAGAGGGTAAGAGTGGGAGTCAAGCACAGGAGGTTGGTGACACCTTAATTGGGGAGCACAGGCTCGTGGTAATGACTGGAGCAGAATTGGTGGAATGGTATCAAATACATCAAACACATGGTTTTCCAGGTGTTTTATGCCATTCCGTTAACTCCGTTCTGGACATTATTATGAGCCGTTCTCTCCAAGACAGACACAGGGATAGAGATATCCATACTTTTGATTTAGAAATCCACTTTCTCATCTCATACATGGCCTCTGTCAGTGTTGCTGTGTTTTTGTTAGATATTACTGCACTGTTGGAGCTAGAAACACAAGCATTCTGCTACACCAGCAATAACATCTGCTAAATCTGTGTATGTGACCAATAACATTTGATTTGATTTGAATTTGTGTCTTTACTTCCAAAGACTAATTATCATGTTTAAACCAACGTTAACAGTACCTTTGGTCTGCCAGGCTCTCTGGAGTAGGCTGTGTAGAGCTCTTTGAACACCTCCTTGTTCTTAGCCTGGATTGTCTCTTCCTTGTAGATGTGGTCTACCTGGGACTGACGGCATCCAAATACCAGGATCATAGGGCAGGATTTGATCCCTACAGAAGCAAACAACACATTACTTTTTAAATTCAGATACTAACATCACCTTTAACGGAACTATTATGTTTTAAAGTCATCTAAAGACTACAGTGTTTATTTATGAAGTTTCTGTCTGTAATGTTGAATAAGCACAAGTGATACTGGCAGCACATTGTGTGGTTTATTTTAAACATTTAAGTCATTATTGAATACTTTCCACACATATGCAACAATTACGATCAAGTGTGTGACTGCTTTTCCTATTTTGTACACAAACCATTGTGTTCGTAGTCAAAAAGTTTCTGTTCCCAGAAGCTTCTGAAGGGGGCGATCCCAGTGCCTGGACCGACTAGGATACACGGAGCTCTGTGGTCCTTTGGCAATCGGAACGTAGGCGCACTAGAATCAGACATTTGATCAATACATTTTTAAGAGCACTAGATTGAAAACATTTTTTCCATCAGAAATGACAATTGAAGGCATAATATAAAAAATGTTATGTACCATAAAGGCTATGAATCAATACATTTTTAAGAGCACTAGAATCAAAGCATTTTTCTTTATCAGAAATGAAAACATAACATAAACAACAACAATTTTTGTCAATGATTGTAGAGTTGTATATGAATCATATATGAATCATATGGTGTAATCACATACAGTGTTGTGACCTGCACTCACATAGAGCTGAGTGGGCACATATGAATACACACCAAATAAGAATCAACAGTGACGTTTGTTACTGGTCCAAACCACCACTTACAATCATAGAAATAAGAGTAAAACAATCATGCAACAATAACACACAAACACAAGAAGAAGAAGCTGACAAAAACACACAAACACAAGAAGAAGAAGCTGACAAAAACACACAAACACAAGAAGAAGAAGCTGACAAAACACAAAAACACAAGAAGAAGAAGCTGACAAAACACACAAACACAAGAAGAAGAAGCTGACAAAACACACAAACACAAGAAGAAGAAGCTGACAAAACACACAAACACAAGAAGAAGAAGCAGAATTTTATACCCTCTGACAAAACACACAAACACAAGAAGAAGAAGCAGAATATTATACCCTCTGACAAAACAGGGGACCATTTCTTCTGCCTCTATTCTGTTGAGCCATGATGAACACACCCCATGGTGGATCGGGCCCTCTCCATCTGAAAAGAGACAATTACCCAACATCCACTTACATTTTAGTCATTTAGCAGACACTCTTATCCAGAGCGACTTACAGTTAGTTAGTGCATACATGTTCATACTTTTTTCGTACTGGTCCCCCGTGGGAATCAAACCCACAACCCTGGTGTCCCGCGTACAATCTGAGCTACACGGGACACTTCACCTGCATACCTCCTCCTCTCCACAATGAACAATCTACGCAAACTGACACTGAAGAAGAGGACATAATACAGTTTCCAGGGCTAAAGGCATTTGTCTCCAGCTTAGGGAAATGACTGTTATTGAACCATCATGCTCAGCTTCACACACATCCCATCATATGGCGCACGTGCAATGCATCTCTGAGAAATCATAACCTTTACCATAGGTAAGGGAAATAACCTCAGATCAGTGTCTAGGGGTAACTTTACCCTTGTGAACACAACATAGCCTAGCGGACAGCCCTTACCTCTAGTGTCGTAGAACCTCACACCATAGCCACGCTAAAAACCTTAGTAATGGTGTACTGTATCAATACACTAGCCTAGTGAACATGTAAAACTAACTAGATCAGTTTCTGTGAGGGAACTTCATCCTGCTCCTGTAAACCCAACACAGTCTAGCAGCCAGCCCTCACCTCTGGTTTTGTATGACACTACGGCCACGGTGAGGTGAATCTCCCCTGGGTGGATGTCTGGTGAGGAGCTGATAGAATAGTATCTGGGCTGGAGCAGGGGCAGCTGGGTTAACAGCAGGGTAGAGGGCATCTGGATGGAGGGAAACTCCTCCAACACCTCCACCATGGTTGGGTTGTTGTACCACTTCCACTCCTCATACTCCTGCAAACCCTGGGAGGAGAGGAGTAGGAAAGGAGAGGAGAGAGGTGGAGGAGAGGAGGTATGTTAATATAATGTACATTCAATATACCCTTGTATAAGGAGCCATGCTAAACACATGTTATTGCTTCAACTGGTGGAGAAGGTAAAGAGGTGAGACGCATATTCCAGTTAGACACGGCACTCACAACAAACCAATCTCCTGATGTGATGATGATATTATGTATCATTGACTTTTGACATATTTTGGGCTTTCCGGCTTGAGTCATAATCTAAACTGTAAGTCACAGACACTGGGAGCCACAGACACTGGGAGCCACAGACACTGGGAGCCACAGACACTGGGAGCCATAGACACTGGCAGCCACAGACACTGGGAGCCACAGACTCTGGGAGCCACATACACTGGAAGCCACAGACACTGGCAGCCACAGACACTGGGAGCCACAGACACTGGGACAGCCAGTAGCTAAATAGCAAGGACAGCCAGTAGCTGAATAGCAAGGACAGCCAGGAGCTGAATAGCAAGGACAGCCAGTAGCTGAATAGCAAGGACAGCCAGTAGCGACAGCCAGTAGCTGAAGATACAAATAGCAAGGACAGCCAGTAGCTGAAAATAAAAAAAGCAAGGACAGCCAGTAGCTGAAGATAAAAATTGCAAGGACACCAGTAGCTGAATAGCAAGCACAGCCAGTAGCTGAATACCAAGGACAGCCAATAGCTGAAGTTAAAAATAGCAAGGACAGTCAGTAGCTTATAGCAAGGACAGCCAGTAGCTGAAGATAAAAATATCAAGGACAGCCAGTAGCTGAATAGCAAGGACAGCCAGTAGCTGAATAGCAAGGACAGCCAGTAGCTGAATAGCAAGGACAGCCAGTAGCTGAATAGCAAGGACAGCCAGTAGCTGAATAGCAAGCACAGCCAGTAGCTGAATAGCAAGGACTGCCAGTAGCTGAATAGCAAGGGCAGCCAGTAGCTGAATAGCAAGGACAGCCAGGAGCTGAAGATACCGCTTGACATCTGTTTTATATTCCTTTCTTTACACTTCATTTCTCTTTTTTTTGAATGAGTTGAACCACAAAGAGTTAGGCACTCACTTGCCTGGCCTGGCCAACATAACGTTTTTAAGACATTCACCAAAATTGAAGTTTTTGAACTGTGTGAGTCACTGTATGGGGAGAAAATGTGTCTGAGGGTTACCAGGCGCGGGGCTAAACATTCCATGGCGTCTGTGCGAGCTAAAACTTGTCCACTGTAAGGTTATTTTCAACAAGCGCAAAGTATTCAAATCGGTTTTCAATCACACAGAGGAAGGCACTTTCATATTTCTTTTGTACCTTGAGCACAGGGTGCCTCCACTTCGCGATAAAGTGGAAATTCACAGCTACAGTACTGAAAAGTACTCAAGATGATGCTTATATTTCCACCTTCCCAACAAGTCGTTGTACCTCTGTTTAGTGCACTCACTTGCTGTGACAAAAGGCATAATGAAAAAGCCTGAAGAATCGAATGAATGCTAATTAAATGAATTACCTTAGCGGTCCTTTGTGGCTCAGTTGGTTAAAGCATAGTGGTAGCAACCCCAGAGTTGTGGGTTGGTTAGAGCATAATCATAGCAACCCCAGAGTTGTGGGTTGGTTAGAGCATAATCATAGCAACCCCAGAGTTGTGGGTTGGTTAGAGCATAATCATAGCAACATCAGAGTCGTGGGTTGGTTAGAGCATAGTGCTAGCAACCCCAGAGTCGTGGGTTGGTTTAATTTTTTATTTATTTAACTAGGCAAGTCAGTTAAGAACAAATTCTTATTTACAATGTCGGCCTACCCCGGCCAAACCTGGATGAAGCTGGGCCAATTGTGCACCGCCCTATGGGACTCCCAATCACGGCCGGATGTGATACAGCCTGGATCAGAGCATAGTCCTAGCAACACCAGAGTCGTGGGTTGGTTAGAGCATAGACCTAGCAACCCCAGAGTCGTGGGTTGGTTAGAGCATAGACCTAGCAACCCCAGAGTCGTGGGTTGGTTAGAGCATAGACCTAGCAACCCCAGAGTCGTGGGTTGGCCTTTTAACATGCTGAGTAACACTCAAGGATATAAGGTACATATGTAGGATCTTAATTTTACAACTCTTTTGTTGCTGCAAATTTTCCTGCACCACAGGAAATGCAGATGAGCTTTGTGATTTACATAAATTCACTGAAAACCCACAAAAACCCCACAGTTATATTAACAGTATTGCACTTCTCACGTAGCCTACTTTTAGCCAGCTAATAGCCTAACCACCGATCAAACAACATTATGGACTAAACATTAAAATCCTGTTAATGCAGGATTATTTTTCTGTGACAATACGGGTCAAATTAAGATCCTACATCTGTACATATAGTGAAACATACAGACCAGACTATGATTAAAACCTTTCATTACCTTACTGAGGGTCTCTAGCTTCTCCCTCTGCTTGTCGTTAGTGGCCAGGGAGGCAAACTGCTGCAGCAGGACTGGGCTGGGGGGCGTGGTGATATCCAGGAAGTACTGAAAGGCCTGGTAGATGGTGCAGGGGGGGATCCGAGGCTCCTCCAGCCAGTTACTGATCACACCTTCAGATTTGAGAAAACAAGCAGACAGACACTCTTATCCAGAGCGACTTACAGGAGCAATTATGGTGAAGTGCCTTGCTCAAGGACACATCTACTCTTTTTTTTTTTTTTTTTCTTCACCTTGTCGGCTATTGGATTCAAACTAGTGACTTTTCACTTACTGGCCCAACGCTCTTAGCCGCTAGGCTACCTGCCGCCCCTTAGAACAAGCTGAGTATTTATTCTTGTGCATCAATAACATACCATTACAATAGCATGATGTATGAGTAGCCTACACAACTTATGAATGCCAGTGTAAAATGTTAAACACTGCTTTAAAAAAAAAATGTGTATTTGAGAATTAAATAGTCAAGTATACACTGTGCATAATGTAAACCACCATAAATCCTCCTAATAAGGCCTGCATATCTGATATCACACTTTTTGTTTGTTCTTTACTGTCTAATATTGAATGAAGAGCATGGAATGTAAGTGGGGCTTCTTAAATAAAGGTCATATGAATAAAATAGAGTTGTACTAACCCAGTGCTGTGTTCCTCTCTTCCAGGAACTCCACCTTAACGATTTGATTGACAGGTGGGGCGTCCTCTAGTTTCTCTATGAGAGCCGTAACCAGGTCCTCGTGGTTTCCAGGGAAGATGCCCAGATGGTCGCCGGGCTGGTACGCCAGACTGTCCTCGTTATTTGTGTGGAGTCTAACAAATATGGTGGAGCGACTGCTAGGGGATCAAGAAATGTGGTTACAGTTTGTGGTTAGAGTTTGTGGTTAGAGTTTGTGGCTAGAGTTTGGGGTTAGAGTTTGTAGTTACAGTTTGGGGTTATAACATCTCATATCAAGCAAGGCTAGAGTAAAATCCTAAAACATACTTATTGAGATAGCCATACAACGCTGTGAGAACAAAATCTACCCACTTGGATGTAGAACTCTGGAGGTTTTCACTCTGTAAGATCTTGGCTCCATAGACCTTCTTCTTGTGGATGCTGTATAGTGCTGTTGAAGGACACATTCACAAAGCTTCATCAATGAAAGCTTTTGAGCTATTCTATACTGTAACTAAATTCATTTTGATCAGATAAATATAGTCCTTTGTTCACCCTTTACATAAAATGACGCTTGCTAATGAATGGTTTCTGAAGTATCTATATGGGCCTTGTAAAGGGTTTATAAAGGCTTCATAAGATTTATTTTGAAAAAGTTATAGTTTTGTTTAAAGTGAGACAGAGTTTTCAATGAACCCCCTTATACCTTGAGTTAGGGCAGGGGCCTCAGCTGTGTACGTGAGGCGGAACCTGCTCTTCTTCCAGCTTCGATCGTTACTGATCAACAAATGGTGTGCCTTCTCCACGTTCACATCGCCAATGCAGAACACGTCACAGGCAGCCTTGACAGACAGACACAACCACAAGCGTTTATAAGGACAGGTATTCAAAGCGTTGCATGTTCAACAACACATTTTAGACCACATTTTTTAAAATAAAGATTAGTATTCAGAGCTCTATCTTTCACAGCTGATAGGCTTTTTACAGATGCATTTTGAGAGATTTATAGAGATGAATAATACACTAAATGTAGAAGAGAACCTCCTGGCCTGCACAGAAACGTAAGAGCATCATCCCACTGTCAAGGTCTGGCTGCCTGAAGCATTACCTCTACAAAGAACAACAGGCTGTCAGGGTGTGGGGGTTGTTCTTAACATACTACTGAATATAACTCTACAGACCACGCAGACACCTGTGGGCACATCATACATCATACTGGTGTGCCAGCATTCTCTGACGCAAATACTGTTCTGTGTCCATTACTAAGACCATTAACGTGTGTGTGTGTGTGTGTGTGCCCTATCAGAACCCAAAATCAGCCTCAAAACATTAGCGGAAATTCAGCGTTACAGCGTGATTGACATTTAAAGGCAATGTTCCCGAGTTAGCAGAGACTGCATTCACGGTAAACGCTGCAGATGGGAAATTGCCTTTACATTTCTAGCGCGTTATTGATTTGATTTAGACAATCATACAAAGGAATTGCTCAAAAGAGCTTATTTCTGTGCGTGCATGCCTGTGTACATGCGGACATGCGGACGTGTACGCATTCATGCATGTGAGTGTGTCTGTTACGTTCCCCATAAGGACTCCACCAGTCACCCCACCTTGAAAACCTTCTTGGCCCAGTTTCTGAAGGACTCCTCCTGGCCACACAGCTCATCTCCCTCCCCCATGCGTAGGATACGCTCCCCCCCCAGCTCCTCGAACAGCGTGTCCACAGCGTGGGCAAAAGCACAGAAGTGTGGGTAGGCCCTGGAGCCAAGGCCAAACACTGAGAACCTGGAGAGAAAGAGAGAGAGAGAGAGAGAGGGAGAGGGAGAGGGAGAGGGAGAGAGAGAGAGAGAGAGAGAGAGAGAGAGAGAGAGAGAGAGAGAGAGAGAGAGAGAGAGAGAGAGGGAGAGGGAGAGGGAGAGGGAGCGGGAGAGGGATGCACACACAAACAGAGTTTAAATTGATTTGATTCAGACAACCATACAAGGGAGTTGCTCAAAAGAGCTTCTTCTTCCTCCCTCTGTCCTCTCAGAACTCTATACAGACAGGCAGTATAAAGGGATGAGTTATCACTTAGTCTGATGTTTTCTGTGTTATCTTGATGGCCCCTGTCTGTGTTAGTAAAAAGGAGACATTTTCACCCCCGTCCAGCCATCAAAACCCAGGTTTAATAAGCAGTCTAAGACATGTCTCTGGGTTCTCTTCAGAGAGACAGAGGGTTTTGTCTCCCTGTCATAACTTGGCTATCATCAATACTCACAAGTCTGGAATTTTTTGTTAACCCCTTAAACTCTGTTTAATTACCAGGTGACATTTTTTACAATCAGATTGTGCTTCAACCCACGTTGGCCAATTATAAAGTCGGGTTGGGCTTGCTTACTGTACCTGACGTTGGCGAGGGGTCCGGTGCTCTCGAAGTTGACCCTGGGCTCGGGTTCGTCACTGGAGGATTTGCGGGTGTCAGAGTAGGACGACACGCTGTTGAAACGCACCTTGTAACTCCTGAGAGAGAGGCAGACACATGGACAGCATGTACACTCAGTAAACAATAATACTTTATTAGTCAATTTTTTCTGCTGTCCTCCCAGCGACTTCAGACAAGACACAACACATACATTTGGGAGGAGTACAAGGTCAGCCGCAGTGTGTTGTGGAAAATCTTCCCTACTTTTCTTTAAAGTAAGGCACGTTCAGAGTTTGTAAAAGTAATATAGACTTTATTTACAGAAGCAATATAGTCTGAGGGTGGTCTGCAGAGCATCCTGTTCTCCCAGCCTCAGCACACTTCTCTTATACAATACTTAGCATGCATGTTCCTTCCCTCATATGGAAATGAGTCCCTCCTTCTGACTTTCTTCCACTATTGTTTCAAAACCTTTGGTCCTAAGTTGTCTACGCCCTTTGGCACTGAGTGGCGAAACCCTAGCAATAGTACTAACGATTTACTCTCAGGACTGCAGCTGCTCACACTCCTAAAGAACCAAATTGATAAAGAGCAAGGTCGTCTGAGAGGAACAGATGATGGGGCTGTCTTCCGTCTGATAAGTGTCTGTAGGCACAGCTCAAAACAATCTTTAGCATTGACACACACACAGGTCTCAAAGGAGATGATACATAGTTTCAACCCGTCAACTAGACCAGGGTGTTTCAAGGCCTCAGGAGTGTCTGCACAGAACTGAGAAAAGGTTGTCTCAGACACTGCTTCAAGCTTATATACAATATAAGGCAATATGTTTTAATAATGCATATGCATAATAAAACGTAAATTAATATATACCTTGGAAATTATCCAACAAGTGCAGCACCCATGGAGCAATTTTAGGGGTTAAGTATCTTACTCAAGGGCATATGAAAAAAAAAAAAACATCTGTTAAGTGTTGAGTGATGCTGTTCATCTGTATGAGGATGTCTGCGACCTTTACTGTAGCCATGATTGCATCCCAAATGGCACCCTATGTCCTATATAGTACACTACCCACTCTATGGGCCCTGGTCAAAAGTAGTGCACTATATAGGGAATAGGCTGCCATTTGGGATGTGTCCCATGCCAACATGCTCTGGTTGAATGGGCCCAGATGGTTGAACTCACTTTCTCTCCTCTGTGTTGGATGTAGGATGTCTCATCTCCATCAAGGCAGCTCCGAATTTCTACACAAACAGGAAAACAGTCAACAGTGCTTGCAGTTTAACCTTATGTACTGTAACCAATACATATTTGGTACATGCTGTACACCTCTGTGGGAATCAAACACACACACGCATGAACGCACACACAAACAAACACACTGTATTGGCCAATCATACCTCTCCATTTTCAGGCGGATCTCCGTTTCCAAATGTACTGGTCACGGCCAACACCAGTGTTTCATGCTCCAGGTCCACCATGTCATACTCATCCATTGACATCACCTGTAGTAGTAGAATGTGTGTCAATAAAGCTGTCCACATTTCATACTTTCACTTGATGTGTGTGAACCAGAGACATTTTGAAATGAAGTGAAAACACATTTCATTTTCCACAAACAACACAGCAGATGTTTAAGACAGCAGATATTTAAGACCAAAAAATACTCAAAGAGTGATACCAAAAAAAGAAAGTGGTCATAAAATACTCAAAGAGTGATACCAAAAAAAGAGCAGAGTCATATTTAGGACAAAACTAAATAAAAAGATGACTGAGGTAGAAGAGGATGAGAGGAAGTGCAGCGAGGTCATCCATCCGCTCTGCATCTGCCTGTCTTACTCAACTACAACAAGATCGTCCCTCTCGTCTGATTGATTACTTTAGGTAGGAAGCAGTAAAAACAGAAGATGTCATGTCCTGGAAGGAGACACTAGATGATTGAGAGCAGCAGAGCCGCATCTTTTTCTGTTTTGTCAAACACATTTACACAGCCTGAGGTCTTTTAAGATGTTATCTTAAACTACAGCTTAACGCTTGGCTGGGTTGATTCTTCCGCTGCGGCCCCTGGTTCTTTGCTGCATGAGAGGGAATGGGAATGTGACAAAATACACATTTCCGCATAACCTCGCCTTCTTGGTGTGAAAACAATCTCCTGGCTTTTTCAAACAAATCTGCAGGGCCTCAGCTTGGTCAGTGAGGGGGTTTGTTTTTCTTTCATTCAACCATCCAAAACAAGACATGATGCAGTAACTCATATCCAAGTTGTGTGGTTTACCTTTGACTCATATCCAAGTTGTGTGGTTTACCTTTGACTCATATCCAAGTTGTGTGGTTCACCTTTGACTCATATCCAAGTTGTGTGGTTTACCTTTGACTCATATCCAAGTTGTGTGGTTCACCTTTGACTCATATCCAAGTTGTGTGGTTTACCTTTGCGTCAAAGGCATTCTTGAAAATCTCACACAAGGTTAAGAGGGATGTTTTGAAGTAGGCTTTTTCATGTTCCATTCAAGATAACATCAAAAATAGACATGGCACATCAGTTATTTTACTTCTGTGGTAGCTATATAAAGGTTACCTTTGCGTCAAAGGCATGCTTGAAAATTTCACATAGGGTTTTTGCATAGTCTTGAGACTTTCCCGTTTCGGTGGCAAATAGTATAGTGGCTTTGACCCTCTTAGCCATGGCTTGGCCCATTAGCTTGGCTGAGAACTTCACAGCCCTGCACACAAACAGACACACAGAAAGGGCATTTATAATTCATAACATAATAAAACGTCTATATATAAACATTTAAAATGGTTAATTCATGAAAGCTTTTATATAGTGTAACCAAAAGAATGATAAATCACAGGCACCAGTGATCCCTCTCCCCCTTCTCTCTCCCCCTTCTCTCTTCCCCTTCTCTCTTCCCCTTCTCTCTTCCCCTTCTCTCTCCCCCTTCTCTCTTCCCCTTCTCTCTCCCCCTTCTCTCTCCCCATTCTCTCTTCCCCCTTCTCTCTCCCCCTTCTCTCTCCCCCTTCTCTCTCCCCCTTCTCTCTTCCCACTTCTCTCTCCCCCTTCTCTCTCCCCTTCTCTCTCCCCCTTCTCTCTTCCCCCTTCTCTCTTCCCCCTTCTCTCTCCCCCTTCTCTCTTCCCCTTCTCTCTCCCCCTTCTTTCTTCCCCCTTCTCTCTTCCCCTTCTCTCTTGCCCCTTCCCCCTCACACTTTCTCCTTCCCTCTCTCTAAAGTCTTCTAAACTCAGATGCCTACTGTAGTTTACTAGCTTCCCCTCCACGCTCAGGTGTTTCACTCCATCAGACAGACAGACAGACAGTGCTGCATGTCACGCCTAAACAGCGGATGGCAATCATGATGACCTAGCTTGTCGTATCCTCGTGATGACCTAGCTTGTCGTATCCTTGGGCAATTACAATAATAGCTCAGAACAAGTGTATACTTCAGTCTACATAAACAGCAAGCAGGACTGCAACAGCGACCTCTAACCCCAATCTAGGTTAAGCATAATGTTGCCCTAAGGCCTAATGAAAGGACCTCTCTATCTCTGTACTCACTTGGCCAGTTTCTTGAAGCCGATGGCTCTTTTCTTGGTGGGTGTCCCATTGTTGACTTTCCACACGTGGTTATTCCATGGGTCAGCCTGTAGTGGTGAGAGAAGTGTCACACGAGGCTCAATCTACAGGTCAGTGGATGATGCTACTGTACATTTAAAGGACCTATATAATGTACATACTGTTATGTCAAATATTTTAAATACTCTTGATTTGGCTTAATTTTAACGGGCAAACAAAATTAAGCGCAGCTCAAGTACTTGAAAGAATTTGACTTTGGAGAACACAAACTCTCCTCCGAACCACCACATTTAAACCGGGTAAGGTGACTGGGAACATAAGTCAATCAAAGAGTAAAAAATATATTACAAGGACAAAGTGGAGTCGCTATTCAACTCCTCAGACACGAGACAAAGGTGGCAGACAATCCCGGATTATAAAGGGAAAAATAAAATAAACACCTTTTTCGCCCGCCTCAAGGAAAACAACACAGAGCCGTCGTCGTGGGCCACCGCCGCTCACATGAACTGTGGGCCCCAGATCTCTGTAGCCGGTGTGAGTAGGACTTTCAAACGTGCTAACCCTCGCAAGGCTGCTGGCCAAGACAGCACACCAAGCCTCGTCCTCAGAGCATGCGCAGACCAGTTGGCTGTAGTGTTTCAACCTCTCCCTATCCCAGTCTGTTGTCCCCACTTGGTTTAAGATGCCCACCGTTGTCCCTGTACCCAAGCAAGCTAAGGTAACATAACTAAATGATTATTGCCCCATAGCACTCACCTCTGTCATCATGAAGTGCTTTGAGAGAATAGTTAAGGACTATATCACCTCCTGGGCCTGAACTCCCAGTCCAACAGTCTCCTAGACTTCCTGATGAGCCGACCCCATGTGGGTGAGGGTAGGCAACAACACGTCCGCTATGCTGATCTTCAACACGGGGGCCCCCCAGGGGTGTGCGCTCAGCCCCCTACTGTAGTCCCTGCTCACCCATGACTGCGTGGGTAAGCATTACTACAACTCAATAATCAAGTTTGCTGACGACACGACAGTGGTAGGCCTGATTTCCAACAGCGACGAGACAGCCTACAGGGAGGAGTTTAGAGCCCTGGCAGAGTGGTGCCAGCAAAATAACCTCTCTCTCAACGTAAAACAAAAAAAACTGTCTGTACAGGTGCATCAAAGCCGGGACAGAGAGACTGATAAACAGCTTCCATCTCCAGGCCATCAGACTGTTGAACAGCCATCACTAGCCGGCTACATGCCCAGTACTTACCCTGCACCTTGAGACTAACGCCCCATGTATAGTCTTTGAAGGCTGGTCACCTCATATACTGATTCTATACTGTTGGATAGGATAGGATAGGTACTTTATTGATCCCCGAGGGGGAACTTTCACAGTTGTTTACTCACTACTCACTACTCACAATATATACACTGTGCATGTCTATATTGTATTCTCCACATAGATCATCTTAATATACCTACTACTACACATACCATTTTATTTACAAATTATACACTGTCTATAGACACCATGTATTTATATTCTGGATTCTGACACATGCTCACTCTAATATATACAGTATACCTCTGGATTGTTAATTGGACTCATTCTGTCATTTTTTGATTTCTTGGTTCGATTTTTTATTATTTGTATTGTATTTGCAAGACATTCAACAGCACTGTTGGAGCTAGTAACATAAGCATTTCGCTGCACCTGCTATAACACCTGATAATCTGTATACGCTAACAATAAACTTTGATTTGATTTACCTGGTACTCGAAGGACGGCGTGAGGCGATAGTTGAGCATCTCCTGGTGGAACACGGGGGTGATGCTTCCAGACATAGGGGGTACGATCCAGACCCAGTCCCCCGGGCAGCCCCCCCGCACCCTGATCTCATTCTCCATGTGCTTCATGAAAGACTCTGTGGCAGAGTGGTGATCCACTATAGTTACCTTGGATGACTGAGAACAGATAACAGGAAGCAAATCATGAAGGGGAATTCAGTTTATCATGGTATCAATGAAATCACTCTCAAGCACCCATAATTACAAATATTTTCATATAAAGACATTCTTCATATATAAAGTATAATACTAGTTTGTCTACGTCAAGGACCAGTCTAGAAAATGTGCAAAAATCATTCAATATACACTACATGACCAAAAGTATGTGGACACCTGCTCGTCAAATGTCTCATTCCAATATCATGGGCATTAATATGGAGTTGGTCCCCCCTTTGCTGCTATAACAGCCTCCACTCTTCTGGGAAGGCTTTCCACTAGATGTTGGAACATTGCTGCGGGGACTTGCTTCCGTTCAGCCACAAGATCATTAATGAGGTCGGACACTGATGTTGGGCGATTAGACCCGGCTCGCAGTCTCAACAAACCATTTCTGTATGGACCTTGCTTTGTCATGCTGAAACCGGAAAGGGCCTTCCCCAAACTGTTGCCACAAAGTTGGAAGCACAGAATCATCTAGAATGTCATTGTATGATGTAGTGTTACAGTACTTACAGTTGACCGGGGCAACTCTAACAGGGCAGAAATTTGAGGAACTGCCTTGTTGGAAAGGTGGCATCCTATGACGGTGCCACACTAAAAGTCACTGAGCTCTTCAGTAAAGCCATTATACTGCCAATGTTTGTCTATGGAGATTGCATGGCGGTGTGCTCAATTGTATATACCTGTCAGCAACGGGTGTGGCTGAAATAGCCAAATCCACTATATTGAAGGGGTGTCCACATACTTTTGTATATATAGTGAATGAAATGCAAGCCCTGTAAATAATAAATTCCAGCACCCCAGTAACCTTTAGATATTTACATGGCCAGCAGAAAAACCCACACCTGGAAACTGTAGAGGACTGCTATGTTGATCTCCACCAGTGCCTGGTCCTTCCATAGAGAAGATGTCTTCCTGGTGTCCAGGGCCATCAGATTGGCCACTTCCTATTGGACAATAACACACCATGCTTTAATATCAATATCTGTTGGGTATAAAGATGCATTGAAGATAAACAATTGGTAAACATTTTGCTCTTCTTATCGCTGTTCTCAAAATATATTCACTGCTACATAAGAGATAAACATTTATCTTTATCATTCAACTAAACTTGTTGTGATGAGCGTAAGTGTCAGCTAAGTGCTGTTCTAGTTTGTGAACCCCTGTTCTAAATGACTGGAATGTAAATAGACAATCAACGACCTAGATAAACAATTAGTAAACTATCCTGTGAGTGACAGAGTGACAGGTGAGTGGGTGGTTCCAGTCAGTATAAAACCACAGGTGATTGGTTGCAGTCAGGTTAAAACTACAGGTGATTGGTTGCAGTCAGGTTAAGATGGCCGAAAGACATAATATTACTTTCGAGAATGGAGACATTTTCTAGAATGGAGACATTTGAAACAATAAAAAACAACCCTTTTAGAAGTACTTTTTGTTCTGCATTAAAAAAAATATATCACATAATATCTCATATCTATCATAACAATTCTGTTTATGGGTAAAGCTGCACTTAGCAGCAGGGTGCATGGTGCTTGAGATGGGAATACGAGACGAGGGGACTTTCTAAGCATGGGAGCTCTTTGAAAACATAACAACACCGTATCATCATTACCGTAATGGCTATGCTAATACGTTAGCTGAATGAAACAGCACAACCAGAGACGTACGTATTATATCTGCAGCCTCTAAGCTTGACATGTTCTAGACATCATGATGCTACTGTTTATGACATACAACACATTAATCATTCACCAACACAGCTACAGCAAAAAGGCAAGAATGTTAGCCTGTATGCATGTTGTCATGATAGCAGATTAATCTATTAAGTATTAAAGGCGTATCATATAAAAAGTCCCACCAGATTATAGTAAAGCATTTAATAGATTCTAGTAAATATCAAAGTAAAAGTTTATAGTAAAACATGTGAATTCCCTTACAATCCACACACATAACACATGTAACACCACTGTATACATCATGGTCTCATTAGAATATGTCAGAATAGTGCATTTAACCATTGCACCGAAAGGGGTGCTTATAAATGTTTAGAAATCCTTATGAATGCTTTATACTGTAAATGATCATAAAACCTCTAGGATGTTGTAGCGAGAGCTGTCACAGAAGTCCCTGACGCCGATCTCGGTGCCCATGTACCAGCCACTGAAGGGACAGGCAGTGAATTCCAGCCCCCCCACCTCTAGCAGCATGCTAGATACAGCAGGCAGACTGTACCACTTCAGATTCAGGTCCTTGAACCAATCATACCTGTAAGCACAGAGGAGCCAAGACATCGATTCAAATGAATAGGCTAGCATTCAAGGTTTGTAGAGATGGTTAAGAGGATATATTATATATAGCTTGAACTGTAGCTGACTGGTGCTGTTGTTTACATTCTGAATCAATGTAAAAGCGCACCTTCTTATCTTGGTGAAAAGCCGTGGGAAGAGACTAGCGACAAGCTTACATTCTGATATTGACATTTGTATAGTACATCATGGAAAGAAATTACCACCTGTAGGTACAAAGTAATTAAGGATTTCTCCAAGATATGTTAGATGTTATAATTATTCTGTACAAATCTGCCCACTGTGATGACAAATCTGCCCACTGTAATGACAAATCTGCCCACTGTGATGACAAATCTGCCCACTGTAATGACATATCTGCCCACTGTGATGACAAATCTGCCCACTGTGATGACAGATCTGCCCACTGTGAGACAAATCTGCCCACTGTGATGACAGATCTGCCCACTGTGAGACAAATCTGCCCACTGTGATGACAAATCTGCCCACTGTGATGACAAATCTGCCCATTGTGATGACATATCTTCTCACTGTGATGTCATGGTGTGTATTGTTTTACACCATAGAAGAGTAGACAGCCAAGAAGAACAGGAGTGTAGACAAAATGAACATTATCACATTATCACAGCACAAACAAGTTATTCAGAGGCCTGAAATGACTGGCCCTACACCTGGTAATACACATCTACCTTGTAATACACAGGATCTGCTAGGGGTAGCCATTTGATTAGCTGTTCAGCAGTCTTATGGCTTGGGGGTAGAAGCTGGTAAGAAGCCTTTTTGACCTAGACTTGGCGCTCCGGTATCGCTTGCCGTGCGGTAGCAGAGAGAACAGTCTATGACTGAGGTGGCTGGAGTTTTGACCATTTTTAGGGCCTTCCTCTAACACCGCCTGGTAGAGAGGTCCTGGATGGCAAGAAGCTTGGCCCCAGGGGTGTACTGGGCCGTACGCACTACCCTCTGTAATGCCTTGCGGTCGGAGGCCGAGCAGTTGCCGTACCAGGCAGTGACGCAACTAGTCAGGATGCTCTTGATGGTGCAGCTGTAGAACTTTTTGAGGATCTGAGGACCCATGCCAAATCTTTTCAGTCCCCTGAGGGGGAATAGGCGTTGTCGTGCCCTCTTCACGACTGTCTTGGTGTGTTTGGACCATGATAGTTTGTTGGTGATGTGGACACCAAGGGCTCTCAACCTGCTCCACTACAGCCCCATCGATGAGAATGGGGGCGTGCTCAGTCCTCTTTTCCTGTAGTCCACAATCATCTCCTTTGTCTTGATCACGTTGAGGGAGAGGTTGTTATCCTGGCACCACACTGCCAGATCTCTGACCTCCTCCCTATAGGCTGTCTCATCGTTGTCGGTGATCAGGCCTACTACTGTTGTATCGTCCGCACACTTAATGACGATGTTGGAGTCACAGCTTCATGTAATGATGAGACGCTAGTGGTGACAGTAGCAGGAGCCAAACTGGCAACAGAGAAGAGCTGAACTGAACTGATGCATGGGTGGGTTGGGAGAGACTGGGGGTTTGGGAAGAGAGCCAGGTGAATGGTTCTCTGGGCTTGGTTGGCAGAGGATGTCATGTGCCCGGGATGAAACTCCCTCTGTGCCTAAAGTGGGGTGTGTGTGAATGTGTCTGTGTGAAAACATGGCCAGTACATTGCTTCAGTCTAAGTGGTATGCTAGTGTGGCAAATGGAACACACCCCAACCAAGCCTCTGTTAGTGTGCCACTCTGTTATGTCACTTGGGACGTGTGTGTTGTCTTACTCACTTGGTGTTTGTGTGTGTGTGCGTGTGTGTGTGTGTGTTGTCTCACTCACTTGGGGTGTGTGATCTGCACCTCTAGAATGAGGTCTTGAGGGATCTCAAACAGCTCTGGGTCGTTCCCGTTGGATTGCAGCAGGAGGGGAAGCACGTCGAAACGGCCCTTGGGAGGCTTCCAGCCCTGCTGGATGCAGATCTAGAGACCCAAACCAACACATTTCATCACATGGACTCACTCAAGTAGACTCCTAACTCCTGTTTGGTGGTTTCCACTCCAGAATCTGTTCAAGCCTTCCTCATGCTATTTAAAAACATTGAACACTTTCAGGTTTTCTGATCTACTGTAAGTGGTTCAGTGGGTTGAATCTGACAAGGCAAAGTTTACGGTTTCAAATCCCATGAGGGATACATATTCCATGCTCTTACGAACTATAATACACTTTGAATAACAGTGACCACAATGTCACATGACTGCACCTCAGTGAATTCCACGTTAGCTGGGTCTCCCAGAATCTGACCGTCAGGTTGCTTGTAACCGGCGTAGCGAATCAGCTGTGTGTTCCACACCCGGAAGTCATGCTTGCCATCTGTCCTCTGAGGAAATATGGTAATGGCAGATCTGGATGGAAATAGAGATGACCAGGTGTGAAAGTAATAGGATCTCTGTGGACCTAATAGTAAAGATTTGTTACTTAACTTTTTAAATGTATAAATATATGTTTTAATGTGGCATTAACATAACCAGTCATGATGTTTTCAATCTGATTGTCAAACGATCACTTCAAAAGGATCTTGTAAGCCTGGCAAGCTGCAAACGTTAATCGACTCTAAAATAATTCCCACATCCATACAGTGCACTTTGACCCCGTAATTTGAAGAATGGAAAGAGACATCGCTAACAAAACCCCAAGAAGTGTATTGAAGGACATTTGTCTGTCATTCATTAGGCCTACACTTCATTAGGCCTACACTTCATTAGGCCTACACTTTATTAGGCCTACACTTCATTAGGCCTACACTTCATTAGGCCTGCACTTCATTAGGCCTACACTTTATTAGGCCTACACTTCATTAGGCCTACACTTCATTAGGCCTGCACTTCATTAGGCCTACACTTCATTAGGCCTACACTTCATTAGGCCTGCACTTCATTAGGTTTACACTTCATTAGGCCTGCACTTCATTAGGTCTGCACTTCATTAGGCCTACACTTCATTAGGCCTACACTTCATTAGGCCTACACTTCATTAGGCCTGCACTTCATTAGGCCTACACTTCATTAGGCCTGCACTTCATTAGGTCTGCACTTCATTAGGCTTACACTTCATTAGGCCTACACTTTATTAGGCCTGCACTTCATTAGGTCTGCACTTCATTAGGCCTACACTTCATTAGGCCTACACTTCATTAGGCCTGCACTTCATTAGGTCTGCACTTCATTAGGCCTGCACTTCATTAGGTCTGCACTTCATTAGGTCTACACTTCATTAGGCCTACACTTCATTAGGCCTGCACTTCATTAGGCCTGCACTTCATTAGGCCTACACTTCATTAGGCCTAACCTGAATTGATGTGTCCACTATCCTTGCGCGTCTCAGTCTCGACCTCTCATCTCTGCCTTCGCAAAATGTTACTGTTATTGTCGAACCCCCCTTAATTCTTGGAGCGCATTCCACAGGGTGATTTGCGTAATGATAACTAATAGTGTAATAGCCTACAGTTTTCTTGGCAACTTTGTTTTAATTATTGTGAAAGACTCATTTTGAACCGGTACGGCATACCCCCACTATTTATTTTGACGATACTCTGCTTACTTTCACCCTTGGAAATAAGAGAGAGCAAGCGAGAGAGAGTGAGAGCGAGAGCGAGCGAGCGAGAGAGAGAGAGAGAGAGAGAGAGAGAGAGAGAGAGAGAGAGAGAGAGAGAGAGAGAGAGAGAGAGAGAGAGAGAGAGAGAGAGAGAGAGAGAGAGAGAGAGATTTGAATGACGTGAATTTAAAGACAGTATCTATGGATTAGCGATGCAGCAAATTAATGTCTACTCACATAGTATCTAAAGGTTTAGCGCGGTTTAATCCAGTATAAGAAAGGCTGGCAAGTCTGACAGGGCTAAAGCTCAGTTACTTTTAGTCCGTCTCTGCTGAACCACTGAAACCCATCCTGTTGGGTTACGCTGAAGCCATGACAGTGTTGATTCTACTAATCTGGCTGTAAATCTCTGACTCTCAGCGGAACAGTGAGAAGAGAGCAGCTGGTGTGATCTGGGGCAGTGGGTTAGCTGCAGCATCTGGGCACCAGTCTCTCTACTGCGGTCTGTTTACAGACCAGAAACTGGTGGTTATGTGTGGCTCAGTTGGTAAGAGAAATGATGCTAGTAATGCTAACGTCCATGGTCAATACAAGCCCAAATGATTTGAAGGGAATAGACAATATTTTTGTAGTCTGAATCAGAAGCAGCATGTAGGTCAGTATTGGATGTGATTTAGCTAACCAGAAAGAAGACTTGGCTAAATCACAAACTGATCTGCTATCAGGCTTCTGCCACATGCTGACAGTGGCTGAGTATTTTTTTATGTACGATATCAAGGACTATCAGCTGTCTTTGGGAATGTGAGGTGAGGTGACTTTAACTCGCAGGGATGAGTCAGACTGATACAGTATCCCGTTAATTAATTTGGGAGTAAAGACGTGGTGTGATTAGGCAGAGCTGTATTGGACTGATGAAGGACTGAGTCTAGTTGTGAGAATAGTCTACCAGACTAGAAAGATGCAGTTGAAGAGACACAGACACACAGGGAACACAGAGAAAGAGTGGAATAGTGAGAGAGATCTAGACAGACAGAAGAGATGGAGAGAGGGAGAGGAGGAGAGGGGGAGATGGAGAGAAGGAGAGAGGGAGAGTGGGAGAGTTGGAGAAGGAGAGATGAAATACCAAACAGACAGATATCCAGATGAAATACCGAACAGTCAGAGATCCAGATGAAATACCAAACAGACAGAGATCCAGATGAAATACCGAACAGTCAGAGATCCAGATGAAATACCGAACAGACAGAGATCCAGATGAAATACCGAACAGACAGAGATCCAGATGAAATACCAAACAGACAGAGATCCAGATGAAATACCGAACAGTCAGAGATCCAGATGAAATACCGAACAGACAGAGATCCAGATGAAATACCAAACAGACAGAGATCCAGATGAAATACCAAACAGACAGAGATCCAGATGAAATACCAAACAGACAGAGATCCAGATGAAATACCAAACAGACAGAGATCCAGATGAAATACCGAACAGACAGAGATCCAGATGAAATACCGAACAGACAGAGATCCAGATGAAATACCAAACAGACAGAGATCCAGATGAAATACCGAACAGTCAGAGATCCAGATGAAATACCGAACAGACAGAGATCCAGATGAAATACCAAACAGACAGAGATCCAGATGAAATACCAAACAGACAGAGATCCAGATGAAATACCAAACAGACAGAGATCCAGATGAAATACCAAACAGACAGAGATCCAGATGAAATACCGAACAGTCAGAGATCCAGATGAAATACCGAACAGACAGAGATCCAGATGAAATACCGAACAGACAGAGATCCAGATGAAATACCGAACAGACAGAGATCCAGATGAAATACCAAACAGACAGAGATCCAGATGAAATACCAAACAGACAGAGATCCAGATGAAATACCAAACAGACAGAGATCCAGATGAAATACCGAACAGACAGAGATCCAGATGAAATACCAAACAGTCAGAGATCCAGATGAAATACCAAACCGTCAGAGATCCAAATGAAATACCGAACAGACAGAGATCCAGATGAAATACCAAACAGACAGAGATCCAGATGAAATACCAAACCGTCAGAGATCCAAATGAAATACCGAACAGACAGAGATCCAGATGAAATACCAAACAGACAGAGATCCAGATGAAATACCAAACAGACAGAGATCCAGATGAAATACCAAACAGACAGAGATCCAGATGAAATACCAAACAGACAGAGATCCAGATGAAATACCGAACAGTCAGAGATCCAGATGAAATACCGAACAGACAGAGATCCAGATGAAATACCGAACAGACAGAGATCCAGATGAAATACCGAACAGACAGAGATCCAGATGAAATACCAAACAGACAGAGATCCAGATGAAATACCAAACAGACAGAGATCCAGATGAAATACCAAACAGACAGAGATCCAGATGAAATACCGAACAGACAGAGATCCAGATGAAATACCAAACAGTCAGAGATCCAGATGAAATACCAAACCGTCAGAGATCCAAATGAAATACCGAACAGACAGAGATCCAGATGAAATACCAAACAGACAGAGATCCAGATGAAATACCAAACAGACAGAGATCCAGATGAAATACCAAACCGTCAGAGATCCAAATAAAATACCGAACAGACAGAGATCCAGATGAAATACCGAACAGACAGAGATCCAGATGAAATACCGAACAGACAGAGATCCAGATGAAATACCAAACAGACAGAGATCCAGATGAAATACCAAACAGTCAGAGATCCAGATGAAATACCAAACCGTCAGAGATCCAAATGAAATACCAAACAGACAGAGATCCAGATGAAATACCAAACAGACAGAGATCCAGATGGAGAAAACTGAACTAAAGGGAAGAGAGTGACAGACCATCAGAGCATAGAGAGGAGAGGAGAGGAGAGGAGAGGAGAGGAGAGGAGAGGAGAGGAGAGGAGAGGAGAGGAGAGGAGAGGAGAGGAGAGGAGAGGAGAGGAGAGGAGAGGAGAGGAGAGGAGAGGAGAGGAGAGGAGAGGAGAGGAGAGGAGAGGAGAGGAGAGGAGGCTGAAAGACAACATTGAGAAAAGGAACAGGGAAACGCACAAACACGATGAACTGCAATTTTTAAAGGAACAGGTTGACTTTCTTTTAGCTAGCTAGGTCTTTTTCATTTCTCTAAAGTTGCACTACCAACTCTCACCTCAGGTTTCCTTTGTTAGTGGCATACTTGATGTGGTTGCAGATGTAATTGTACATTCCGTGAGCTGTTGTGCAGTCCCTGGCATCGAACACCTGTTATAAAAACATGTAATCAAAGAAAGTTACTCAAACATTGTTGAACGCTACCACAGTTGTATTGAGTGCAATCTTTCATCCTGAAGTTCTTTGTCACAAAACAATTCCAATTCAATTTAAGAATCCAAGGTCCTCAGTGAAAGCATGACGTCGTTTCTCATTTACGCTATGTGGTCAGGGAAAGAAACGAAAGCGGCATACTCTATTTTCAATTATAGTGTGATTTGTTTCACTTTGGATATCACCTCTTCCATCATAGCCTTTATTTGATAGTTTCACTACTAACATTTCACCTGGGACGTCTGCCCTGCCTCCATTAGGACATCACAGCCAATATGTTGTTGAAATGGTAGAACACATCACTGCAATGCATTTATTTATTTATACATTTTTCAAAGTTGAGCTTTCCTATTGTTCAGAGCCTTACTCGATAGGTGCAAATGAGTCACATGTTCCTAGCTCTAACAGTGCAGTATACCTTACAATACAAAACAATACACACAAATCTGCACTTACCGCCTACACAGTGTTGTTACTGACCTGTAGTCTGTATACTGCCTACACAGTGTTGTTACTGACCTGTAGTCTGTATACTGCCTACACAGTGTTGTTACTGACCTGTAGTCTGTATACCGCCTACACAGTGTTGTTACTGACCTGTAGTCTGTATACAACCTACACAGTGTTGTTACTGACCTGTAGTCTGTATTACGCCTACACAGTGTTGTTACTGACCTGTAGTTTGGACCACTGGATGCGTCCTACACAGCGGGAAGCGTTCCTCCAGGCGTGCTTGGCTCCGTAGATCAGCTCCGTGTCCTTCAGCTGGTACGTCCCAGAACCCTCTATCTCCCTAGTCGCCTCCTCCAGCCGGTCAACGTGGGCCTTCGAGCCAAACCTGTTACAGTATACACAGGCAGGAGGACAGAGACAAGACGTAACACAAGGACATGTCAGAACAACTGCATTTAGAGTATTGTCTTGCATCCAAAACATTCTCTATACCTCTTAAGACTATCCCTAGCTGCTGGGCTGCTCTGCCCCGGGGGTCTACCGTCCTGTGGATTGTCACTCTGGCCTGACCTGAAGACAATAATGAATGTTTCACAAAGTTCCTGAAGTGTGGGGTTGGTTTGGGTTGGGACACTGTAGGGCGGTGGACCCCTTGGGGGCAGGGTGGGACGACCAAGCTATATTGTATGCAAGTAAAGAGAGCTCTACATTATTATTCAGAAATGAATTCTCTGGAGGTTGTGCTGTTGCTGTGTGTATATGAATGTATATGTAGAAGTATGTGTGAGTCACTTGGTTTACAGGTGTTTGATGCCATTCCATTGGCTCCGTTCCAGACATTATTGGTGTGCGTTTGTTAAAATTGTTGTTTCCAAACCTTTCCCTCAAGATATATGTTATTTTTGACTGGGATATGTATGAAATTGTAATATCTTTCCTGCTGAAATTAAATATTATTATTATTTTTAAAAACATTATGTGCACCCAGGCATGAGTATCACAGAGAAAGAGGTACTTTAAAGTAACACGTTTAGAGTACTATTTACATCAAATGGATATATGGAAAAATAAATGGGATTTGTACTACTGGCGAGGATGCTGACAATGAGGGATGTAGGCAAGTACATCCAAAGCTATTTAAAGTATCTAAAGTATAGGGTCAGTGTTAGTGCAACTCTCCTGCCTTTTGATCGAGGTGTAGTACTGGTCTATGAAGTCAGTAGCCAGCGGTAGCAGCTCTTCTTTGGTCCGAGACTCATCTGGCTTGCGGCTCCCCTGACTGGGCGTCATGATCGACCCGAAACACACACGCTCAGTGCAGATCGGCAACTGAAAGGCAATGTGGATGACATCACATCACACAAGGCTCTGATCACTTAAGACATGTCATTTCCTTATAGAACAAAAGCCTTTGAGGAACCACATGGCTTCCATCTACAGTAATCACACTTCTAATCACACAGCACAGCCCCCAGGGGAGTTCTAATCACACAGCACAGCCCCCAGGGGAGTTCTAATCACACAGCACAGCCCCCAGGGGAGTTCTAATCACACAGCACAGCCCCCAGGGGAGTTCTAATCACACAGCACAGCCCCCAGGGGAGTTCTAATCACACAGCACAGCCCCCAGGGGAGTTCTAATCACACAGCACAGCCCCCAGGGGAGTTCTAATCACACAGCCTCCAGGGGAGTTCTAATCACACAGCCTCCAGGGGAGTTCTAATCACACAGCAGTATAAATGTGTTCTTTGTCTAGTTCAGGTGCATTTCGGAACACATAGGAATCCTCTCATCAACTGTATTTTCTCATCTCTCTCTCTCTCTGTCTCTCTCTCTCTCTCTCTCTCTCTCTCTCTCTCTCTCTCTCTCTGTCTCTGTCTCTGTCTGTCTCTGTCTCTGTGTATCTTAGTCTATGCCGCTCTGACATCGCTCGTCCATTCATTGAGTCATAGTGACAGCCTTCAATTGAGGAGAGGGAGAGAGAGAGAGAAGGCTCTTTGGGGAATAACTATTAGCTAGTGAAAAGAAGCCCCAGAAGCCCCATCGTCCAAGCAGTGGTATTTCTGGTTTACAGAGAGAGACACTCAAGGAATTATTTATTTAGTGTCTGAACATTCTTTAGCAGTCATGAAAAGGAAACACTTCTAAATGTAATGCAGCCAACTATATCCAAATCGTTTTTTAGTAACCACATGGTGGGACTGTTACAATACATCAATCATGGAGGATTTGACAAATATCCACTTAATTAGATCAAATTAGTTGAATGTGCACCAATCCGGCATCCTTCTAATATCCCCCACGGTCTGCGTTCCATTGACCTCTTTATCGCATCTATGCATTCGCCAAATTAGACAGAGAGAAGGAAAAAGGCAGGAAAATGTTTGGCCGAGCACGAACCCAGAGCAGAAATGTAACAGTAGCTCAACAACTCTGCCACTAAAATGGGCAGTCTAGTCACGCTGGATGAACCCCCCACCCAATCGCTCTGCCCAACCACTCAGGCCTTGCTCCAAAAAACCCTTCCCCCCTCTTCCCCTACTCAAACAACCTCATCCGCAGCGTGATGCTCAATAACTTCCCAGAAGTAAACAACATGGCCGCTGAGAATGACGAGGGGAGGTAGGAGAGATTGAGAGAGAGAGAAGAGGAGAGGGAGACAGAGGGGATGCAGCGGGAGAGAGAAAGAGAGTTATACTGTATATATCAAGAGAGAAAGAGAGAGAGAAATATATGGAGAGAGAAAGAGAAAAAGAGAGAGAGATATGGAGAGAGAAAAATAGGAAGAGAGAGAGCAAGCGAGAGAGAGTGAGAGCGAGAGCGAGCGAGAGAGAGAGAGAGAGAGAGAGAGAGAGAGAGAGAGAGAAGGAAAAGGATATATATATACACTGGGGGCCAAACGTTTTTGAAAAGCTGTCATCAAGGCAAGGCAAATAGTGGCTACTTTGAAGAATCTCAAATATAAAATATATTCTGATTTGTTTAACACTTTTTTGGTTACTATATGATTCCATGTGTTATGTCATAGTTTTGATGCTTCACTTTTATTCTACAATGTAAAAAATTGTGCAAATAAAGAAAAACCCTTGAATGAGTAATATTCCAAACTTTTGGCCCCCAGTGTCTATATACAGTTGAAGTCGGAAGTTTACATACACCTTAGCCAAATACATTTAAACTCAGTTTTTCACAATTCCTGACATTTAATCCTAGTAAAAATTCCCTGTCTTATTTTAAGAATGTGAAATGTCAGAATATTAGTAGAGAGCTTTTATTTCTTTCATCACATTCCCAGTGGGTCAGAAGTTTACATACACTCAATTAGTATTTGGTAGTAATGCCTTTACATTTTTTAACTTGGGTCAAACGTTTCAGGTAGCCTCATACAACCCTGTGTACTACTCCCTTCACAGAACAGCACAAACAGGCTCTAACCAGAATAGAAAGAGGAGTGGGAGGCCCCGGTGCACAACTGAGCAAGAGGACAAGTACATTAGAGTGTCTAGTTTGAGAAACAGATGCCTCACAGGTCCTCAACTGACAGCTTCATTAAATAGTAGCCGCAAAACACCAGTCTCAACGTCAACAGTGAAGAGGAAGCTGGCCTTCTAGGCAGAGTTGCAAAAAAAAAGCCATATCTCAGACTAGCCAAAAAAAATAAAATATTAGGATGGGCAAAAGAACACAGACACTGGACAGAGGAAGATATGGCTTTTTCTTTGCAACTCTGCCTAGAAGGCCAGCATCCCTCTTCACTGTTGACGTTGAGACTGATGTTTTGCGGGTATATATACAGTGGGGAGAACAAGTATTTGATACACTGCTGATTTTGCAGGTTTTCCCACTTACAAAGCATGTAGAAGTCTGTAATTTTTATCATAGGTACTCTTCAACTGTGAGTGACAGAATCTAAAACAAAAATCCAGAAAATCAAATTGTATGATTTTTAAGTAATTAATTTGCATGTTATTGCATGACATAAGTATTTGATCACCTACCAACCAGTAAGAATTCCGGCTCTCACAGACCTGTTAGTTTTTCTTTAAGAAGCCCTCCTGTTCTCCACTCATTACCTGTATTAACTGCACCTGTTTGAACTCGTTTCCTGTATAAAAGACACCTGTCCACACACTCAATCAAACAGACTCCAACCTCTCCACAATGGCCAAGACCAGAGAGCTGTGTAAGGACATCAGGGATAACATTGTAGACCTGCACAAGGCTGGGATGGGCTACAGGACAATAGGCAAGCAGCTTGGTGAGAAGGCAACAACTGTTGGCGCAATTATTAGAAAATGGAAGAAGTTCAAGATGACGGTCAATCTCCCTTGGTCTGGGTCACCATGCAAGATCTCACCTCGTGGGGCATCAATGATCATGAGGAAGGTGAGGGATCAGCCTAGAACTACACGGCAGGACCTAGTCAATGACCTGAAGAGAGCTGGGACCACAGTCTCAAAGAAAAACATTAGTAACACACTACGCCGTCATGGATTAAAATCCAGCAGCGCACGCAAGGTCCCCCTGCTCAAGCCAGCGCATGTCCAGGCCCGTCTGAAGTTTGCCAATGACCATCTGGATGATCCAGAGGAGGAATGGGAGAAGGTCATGTGGTCTGATGAGACAAAAATAGAGCTTTTTGGTCTAAACTCCACTCGCCGTGTTTGGAGGAAGAAGAAGGATGAGTACAACCCCAAGAACACCATCCCAACCGTGAAGCATGGAGGTGGAAACATCATTCTTTGGGGATGCTTTTCTGCAAAGGGGACAGGATGATTGCACCGTATTGAGGGGAGGATGGATGGGGCTATGTATCGCGAGATCTTGGCCAACAACCTCCTTCCCTCAGTAAGAGCATTGAAGATGGGTCGTGGTTGGGTCTTCCAGCATGACAACGACCCGAAACACACAGCCAGGGCAACTAAGGAGTGGCTCCGTAAGAAGCATCTCAAGGTCCTGGAGTGGCCTAGCCAGTCTCCAGACCTGAACCAAATAGAAAATCTTTGGAGGGAGCTGAAAGTCCGTATTGCCCAGCAACAGCCCCGAAAACTGAAGGATCTGTATGGAGGAGTGGGCCAAAATCCCTGCTGCAGTGTGTGAAAACCTGGTCAAGAACTACAGGAAACGTATGATCTCTGTAATTGCAAACAAAGGTTTCTGTACCAAATATTAAGTTCTGCTTTTCTGATGTATCAAATACTTATGTCGTGCAATAAGATGCAAATTAATTACTTAAAAATCATACAATGTGATTTTCAGGATTTTTGTTTTAGATTCCGTCACTCACAGTTGAAGAGTACCTATGATAAAAATTACAGACCTCTACATGCTTTGTAAGTGGGAAAACCTGCAAAATCGGCAGTGTATCAAATACTTGTTCTCCCCACTGTATATATATATATATATATATATATATATATATATATTCACTACATGACCAAAAGTTTGTGGACACCTGCTCGTCGAACATCTCATTCCAAAATAACGGGCTTTAATATGGAATTGGTCCCCCCTTTGCTGCTATAACCTCTCTTCTGGAAAGGGATTCCACTAGACGTTGGAACATTTCTGTATGGACTTCGCTTTGTGCAGAGGGGGAATTGTCATGCTGAAACAGGAAAGGGCCTTACCCAAACTGTTGCCACAAAGTTGGAAGCACAGAATCGTCTAGAATGTCAATGTATGCTGTAGTGTTAATATTTCCCTTCAATGGAACTAAGGAGCCTAGCACGGACCATGAAAAATCGTTTGTCCTCGGTAGTGAGTATTGCAACCGAGGACAAACGATTTGTACGCGATACAAGCTTCAGCACTCGGCGGCACCGTTAAGTGAGCTTGTGTGGCCTAACATTTCGCGGCTGAACCGTTGATGCTCCTAGACATTTCCACTTCACAATAACAGCACTTTGACACAGTTAACCAGGGCAGCTCTAGCAGGGCAGAAATTTGATAAACTGTTTTTTGGAAAGGTGGCAACCTATGACAGTGACACGTTGAAAGTCACTGAGCTCTTCAGTATGGACATTCTACTACCACAGTTTGTCAATGGAGATTGCATGGCTGTGTAATCGATTTTATACAACTATCAGCAACGGGTGTGGCTGAAATAGCCGAATCCACTAATTTGGCGGTGTGTCCACGTACGTTTGTATATATAGTGCATATACAGTGCATTCTGAAAGTATTCAGACCCCTTCCCTTTTTCCACATTTTGTTACGTTACAGCCTTATTCTAAAATGGATTAAATGAAACCTTTTCCTCATCAACTTACACCAATACCCCATAAAGCAAAAACAGGATTTTAGAAATGTTTGCAAATGTATTAAAAATAAAAAACGTAAATACCTTATTTACATAAGTATTCAGACCTTTTGCTATGAGACTTGAAATTGAGCTCAGGTGCATCCTGTTTCCATGGATCATCCTTGAGATGTTTCTGCAACTTGACTGGAGTCCACCTGTGGTAAATTCAATTGATTGGACATGATTTGGAAAGACACACACCTGTCTATAAGGTCCCACAGTTGACAGTGCATGTCAGAGCAAAAACCAAGCCATGAGGTCAAAGGAATTGTCCGAAGAGCTCCGAAACAGGACTGTGTCGAGGCAGAGATCTGGGGAAGGGTACCATTTCTGCAGCATTGAAGGTCCCCAAGAACACAGTGGCCTCCATCATTCTTAAATGGAAAAAGTTTGGAACCCTCAAGACTCTTCCTAGAGCTGGCCGCCCGGCTAAACTGAGCAATCGGGAGAGAAGGGCCTTGGTCAGGGAGGTGAGCAAGAACCCGATGGTCCCTCTGACAGAGCTCTAGAGTTTCTCTGTGGAGCTGGGAGAACCTTCCAGAAGGACAACCATCTCTGCAGCACTCCACCAATCAGGCCTTCATGGTAGAGTGGCCAGACGGAAGCCACTCCTCAGTAAAAGGCACATGACAGCCCGCTTGAAGTTTGCCAAAAGGCACCTAAAGGACTCTCAGACCATGAGAAACAAGATTCTCTGGACTGATGAACTCTTTGGCCTGAATGCAAAGCGTCACTTCTGGAGGAAACCTTGCACCCTCCCTACGGTGAAGCATGGTGGTTGTAGCATCATGCTGTGGAGATGTTTTGCAGCGGCAGGGACTTGGAGACTAGTCAGGATCAAACATGAACCTGACCAAACATCTCTGGAGAGACCTGAAAATAGCTGTGGAGCATCACTCCCCAGACTCGATGCTGTAATCACTGCCAAAGGGGCTTCAACAAAGTACTGAGTAAAGGGTCTGAATACTTATGTAAATGTGATGCATTTACTTTGGTTTAGTTTCAGATTATTTTGTGCCCAATAGAAAAAAATTGTAAATAGTGGGTCATTTTGGAATCAGTTTTATTGTAAATAAGAATAGAATATGTTTCTAAACATTTCTAAATCACAGAATAATGATGAGTGAGAAGTTACAGACGCACAAATATCATACCCCCAAGACATGCTAACCTCTCACCATTACAATAAGAATGAAGGTTGTGTGTTGTGCTGTAATTTCTTAATGGTTCACCTGATATGAAAATAGCCTCAAATTAAAGCTTTAACACCATAATCATTGTATCATGTATCACAGCCAAAACATCCAAAAATGTGGCACTGTCCCAATAGTTCTGGAGCTCACTGTAGATATAGAGAGAGAAAGAGGGGGAGAGAGAGAGAGAGAGAGAGAGAGAGAGAGAGAGAGAGAGAGAGAGATGGATAGAGGAAGAGAGAGAGATGGATAGAGGAAAAGAGAGAGAGAGAGAGATGGATAGAGGAAGAGAGAGAGAGAGAGAGAGAAAGAGAGATGAAGAGAGAGAGAGAGAGAGAGAGAGAGAGAGAGAGAGAGAGAGAGAGAGAGAGAGATGGATGGATGGATAGAGGAAGAGAGAGAGAGAGAGAGAGAGAGAGAGAGAGAGAGAGAGAGAGAGAGAGAGAGAGAGAGAGAGAGAGAGAGAGAGAGAGAGAGAGAGAGAGAGAGAGAGAGAGAGAGAGAGAGAGAGAGAGAGAGAGAGAAAGGAAATCAGGGTGATGATGAACCAAGTGTTAAAAATAAAACAAAGGATTCTCTTGCCTCAGTACATCCGCTCAACATAAAGCTCTGGGCATTCATTCATTCATTCATTCATCATTCATTCATTCATGCCACGCAGCTGTCCTTTATATGACTGAGAAAGATTATTCAGTGATTTATTATACATCTGAAGATGCGCTATTAGAGGCACATTCATTGGGATGCAGAGCAGGCTGTCGTCCGATAAGTCGCTGAAATAATTAGCTAGGCTCATGTTAAAATACCAAGTCGACGGTGCAGAGATATCTGTGCAGATGAATGGCAAAATGCTTAATGTGGGCAACTTTGAACTCAGTGGCAGTCAGAGCCACTGCAGTGGCTTGCGGGTCTGCGTACCCACATCCATACCCACACTGGCAGTCAGAGCCGGCCCTAGCATTTTGGGGGCCCTAAGTGACATTTTGCCATATGCTGGACAGAAATGTTTACAGTTGTCAAGATTATATCTGAGTGAGAGTGATAAAATCAATGGTGGCCCCACAGTCGATAATTCAACCATGATTACTAAAAGTTTAGATAGCTGGCTAGACTAAATTACCAATCTAAAACATGCTGACATGGGCTAATTGAGTGACTGACATAACAAGATGTACAACCACATTTCCAAATTGCACCTTGTTTATTCTACTATTCTAACTGTCTACAGTAAGTTGAGACCCCGACTGAGTTCCTAAAAAATATACAGTTGAAGTCGGAAGTTTACATAGTCATTAAAACTAATTTTTCAACCACTCCACAGATTTCATGTTAACAAACTATAGTTTTGGCAAGTCGGTTAGGACATCTACTTTGTGCATGACACCAGTAATTCTTCCAACAATTATTTACAGACAGATTATTTCACTTATAATTCACTATATCACAATTCCAGTGGGTCAGAAGTTTACATACACTAAGTTGACTGTGCCTTTAAACAGCTTGGAAAATTCCAGAAAATTATGTCATGGCTTCAGAAGCTTCTAATAGGCTAATTGACATCATTTGAGTCAATTGGAGGTGTACCTGTGGATGTATTACAAGGACTACCTTCAAACTCAGTGCCTCTTTGCTCGACATCATGGGAAAATCAAAAGAAATCAGCCAAGAATTGTAGACCTCCACAAGTCTGGTTCATCCTTGGGGGCAATTTCCAAACGCCTGAAGGTACCATGTTCATCTGTACAAACAATAGTACGCAAGTATAAACACCATGGGACCACGCAGATGTCATACTGCTCAGGAAGGAGATGATCTGTCTCCTAGAGATGAACGTACTCTGGTGCAAAAAGTGCAAATCAATCAACAGCAAAGGACCTTGTAAAGATGCTGGAGGAAACAGGTACAAAAGTATCTATATCCACAGTAAAACAAGTCCTATATCGACATAACCTGAAAGGCCGCTCAGAAAAGGAAGAAGCCACTGCTCCAAAAGCCCCATAAAAAAGCCAGACTACGGTTTGCAACTGCACATGGGGACAAAGATCATACTTTTTGGAGAAATGTCCTCTGGTCTGATGAAACAAAAATAGAACTGTTTGGCCATAATGACCATCGTTATTTTTTGAGGAAAAAGGGGGAGGCTTGCAAGCTGAAGAACACCATCCCAACCGTGAAGCACGGGAGTGGTAGGATCATGTTGTGGGGGTGCTTTGCTGCAGGAGGGCCTGGTGCACTTCACAAAATACATGGCATCATGAGGAAGGAAAATTATGTGGATATATTGAAGCAACATCTCAAGACATCAGTCAGGAAGTTAAAGCTTGGTTGCAAATGGGTCTTCCAAATGAACAATGACCCCAAGCATACTTCCAAAGTTGTGGCAAAATGGCTTAAGGACAACAAAGTCAAAGTATTGGAGAGGCCATCACAAAGCCCTGACCTCAATCCTATTGAAAATGTGTGGGCAGAACTGAAAAAGTATGTGCGAGCAAGGAGGCCTACAAACCTGACTCAGTTACACCAGTTCTAACAGGAGGAATGGGCCAAAATTCACCCAACTTATTGTGGGAAGCTTGTGGAAGGCTACCCAAAATGTTTGACCCAAGTTAAATAATTTAAAGGCAATGCTACCAAATACTAATTGAGTGTATGTCAACTTCTGACCCACTGGGGATGTGATGAAATAAATAAAAGCTTAAATAAACCATTCTCTCTAAAATTCACATTCTTAAAATAAAGTGGTGATCCTAACTGACCTAAGACAGGTAATTCTTACTAGGATTAAATCTCAGGAATTGTGAAAAACTGAGTTTAAATGTATTTGGCTAAGGTGTATGTAAACTTCTGACTTCAACTGTATATTATTATAAAAAATAATCTGCTATGTATTTGTAAGAAAAGGGCTAGATAAGTACAAACTGGTTGATTTGCTAATTGCTTGATTGTTTAGCTAATTGGCTAATCAATTGATTGTAGAGAGGAAGTCACTGTTGTGCTGACGAGAAGCCACACAGTCCCTTGACTGATTAATTGATTGGCTAATTGGTTATTAATAACTAATTGACTGATTGATGAGAAGAAGCCACTGTCTGCAGTTGAGAAAAAAAACAGTTCCGTACCTTACTAGAGCTGTGGTGTAGAGTGTCGTTGTACGTGACTCCAGTCTCCACATTCTTGATCTTCATGAAGCGAGGGCATTTGGATGGGCTGCCATTCTGGAGTGTCTTGGTAGGGGAGATCCTCCCCTGGACTGAAGGCTGGAGGAAAGAAGCAGATGTTTAGGAGAATTCATACACTTTAGTCAGTAGACTAGCCCATAATGCTTCTACCAAGATGGCCGTCGAGCACACCTGACAGGGGTGGTTTGATACAAGAACTTTAGGTAGAGAGGGAAAAGGAGAGAGAGATATAGAGACAGTCACAGAGAGAGAGATAGAACAGTCACAGAGAGAGATAGATAGACAGTCACACAGAGAGAGAGAGAGAAACGGAGAGAGAGAGAGACAGACAGACAGAAATAGAGAGAGAGAGAGACAGAGAGAGAGATTCACAGAGATATATACAGTCACAGTGAAAGAGAGATAGACACAGTAAGAAATAGAGAGATAGACAGTCACAGTGACAGAGATAGAGACAGTCACAGGTCAGTAGATGTCCTACTATTATTCTGACATTTCACATTCTTAAAATAAAGTGGTGATCCTAACTGACCTAAGACAGGGAATTTACTGACCTAAGACAGGGAATTTTTACTAGGATTAATTCTCAGGAATTGTGAAAAAGTGTTCACGACTGTATTGGTGTTTTTGAACCATGATAGTTCGTTGGTGATGTGGACACCAAGGAACTTGAAACTCTCGACCCGCTCCACTACAGCCCTGTCGATGTTAATGGGGGCCTGTTCAGCCCACCTTTTCCTGTAGTCCACGATCAGGTCCTTTGTCTTGCTCACATTGAAGGAGAGGTTGTTATCCTGGCACCACAATGCCAGGTCTCTGACCTCCTCTCTATAGGCTGTCTCATTGTTGTCGGTGATCAGGCCTACCACTGTTGTGTCGTCAGCAAACCTAATGATGGTGTTGGTGTCGTGTTTGGCCACGCAGTCGGGGGTGAATAGGGAGTACAGTAGGAGACTAAGCACGCACCCCTGAGGGGCTCCAGTGTTGGATCAGCGTAGCATATGTGTTGTTGCCTACCCTTACCATCTGGGGGCAGGAAGTCCAGGATTCAGTTGCAGAGTGCAGTGTTTAGTCCCAGGGACCTTAGCTTAGTGATGAGCTTTTTTTCTTTTTTTTTTTTCTTTATTTAACCAGGTAGGTCAGTTGAGAACAAGTTCTCATTTGCAACTGCGACCTGGCCAAGACAAAGCAAAGCAAAGCGACAAAAACAACAACACAGAGTTACACAGTAAACAAACATAGTCAAAAACACAATAGAAAATCTATATACAGTGATGAGCTTTGAGGGCACTATGGTGTTGAAGGCTGAGCTATAGTCAAAGAACAGCATTCTCACATAGGTGTGGAGTGGGATAGAGATTGTGTCATCTGTGGATCTGATGGGGTGGTATGTGAATTGGAGTGGCTCTAGGGAATCCGGGATGATGCTGTTGATGTGATCCATGATCAGCCTTTCAAAGCACTTCATGGCTATCAACGTGAGTGCAATGGGGCGGTAATCATTTAGGGAGGTTACCTTCGCTTCCTTGGGCACAGAGACTATGGTGGTCTGCTTGAAACATGTAGGTATTACAGACTCGGTCAGGGAGAGGTTGTAAATGTCGGTGAAGACACTTGCCAGTTGGTCCGCGCATGCTTTGAGTACACGTCCTGGTAATCAATCTGGCCCTGCGGCTTTGTGAATGTTGACCTGTTTAAAGGTCTTGCTCAGATCGGCTACCGAGAGCGTTATCACACAGTCGTCGGGAACAGCTGTTGCTCTCATGCATGCTTCAGTGTTGCTTGCCTTGAAGTGAGCATAAAAGGCATTTAGCTCGTCTGGTAGGCTCGTGTAACTGGGCAGCTTGCGGCTGGGTTTCCCTTTGCTACTTGACACATTGGTAAGAATTAACAAATAAACATTGCAAACTAGAATGCTATTTGGCCCTAAACAGAGAGTACACAGTGGCAGAATACCTGAAGCTTTGACTACGTACAGACAGTGAGCATAGCCTTGATATTGAGAGAGGCAGACCTGGCTCTCAAGAGAAGACAGGCTATGTGCACACTGCCCACAAAATAGTGGAAACTGAGCTGCACTTCCTAACCTCCTGCCAAATGTACGACCATTTTAGAGACACATATTTCCCTCAGATTACATAGACCCACAAAGAATTTGAAAACAAATCCAATTTTGATAAACTCCCATATCTATTTTGTGAACTACCAGTGTGCCATCACAGCAGCAATATGTGTGACCTGTTGCCACATGAAAAGGGCAACCAGTGAAGAACAAACACCATAGTAAATACAACCCATATTTATTTTTTATTTATTTTCCCTTTTGTACTTTAACTATTTGCACATCTCTACAACACTGTATACAGCCAGAATATGACACTTGAAATTCCTTTGGAACTTTTGTGAGTGTAATGTTCTTTTTATTTTGTTTATTATCAATTTCACTTGCTTTGGCAATGTAAATATACAGTATGTTTCCCATGACAATAAAGCCCTTGTAATTGAATGTAATTGAATTGATGGAGACAGTCACAGAGACAGAAATAGAGACAGACTGGCATTCTTTAGTATTTTCTCAGGCTCTGAATGACAATAAGAGACAGGAGACACCCCCCATCAGGTACAAAGGCAATCAGCATCATTAAACACTAGCATGATTGGCTGCTTATTGTCAGCTATCTCAGCTTGTCTACTATGGCTGCGTTTAGACAGACCAATTCTGATCTTTGTTTCACTAATTGATCTTTTTACGAATCAGATCAGCTCTGAAAAATATCTGATGTGAAACGATCTGATGTGATTGGTCAAAAGACCAATTAGTGGAAATAATATAATATTTGGGCCTGTCTAAACGCAGCCTACGATGTGGTTATTGACTGATGAATGCTTGAATTAATTTAGCACCAGAGTTTGATTGTTGTATTGAATTGATTCTATGTTTTTTACTCAGACCATGTAACTGAACCTCAAACCGAAAGGAAATCAATCCCACACCTTATAGTAGCTCTTATCATCAGCTCACAAGAAAAGTTATAGTGAAACCACGCAGTGAAGGTGCCTCAAACAACGGGTGTAATTGTAGTGCTCACTGACAGAATGAAAGCAAAGGGGCGAAACTTCACTCTATTGATGTTTTCGAGAATAGGAGGCTGGACCTTTTTGATGCCTTAAAGAGAGAAGATTCTGTGCCCATAGGAAATGCTCACCCAGACAGCTAGCCACCAGAGAGAGAGAGAAAGAGAGAGAGATATGTTTCCCATGCCAATAAAGCCCTTAAATTGAATTGAATTGAACTGAGAGAGAGAGAGAGAGAGAGAGAGAGAGAGAGAGAGAGAGAGAGAGAGAGAGAGAGAGAGAGAGAGAGAGAGAGAGAGAGAGAGACAAAGAGACAGAGAGACAGAGAGAGAGAGAGACAATAAAAGAATTATAACATATAGGTGAAGAGTAATGCAACAATAAGAACATGATTCATGAATGAGGGGAATAAAGAGAATTTCCTGGTTGAACTCTTGACAGCTGGCTTTATGCCTCAAAGGAGAGCTAAGTGGTATCTCCTAAACCTGGTGGTGGGTGGTGGCAGTGTTGTGCCAGAACATTTTGCCACCTCTACTTAAAACCCAGAGAATTATACAGTAGAAGCATTGGATCTATTCAATAATATTTGCTCAGCTGGCCAGCCAGAGTCCAGGACAATCCTCCCCTAAGGTGAGAAGTAATAATTCTAAGCCTATCGTCATCAAGCCTATCGTCATCGTCATCAAGCCGATCATCATCAAGCCGATCGTCATCGAGCCTATCGTCATCGAGCCTATCGTCATTGAGTCTATCGTCATCGAGCCTATCGTCATCGAGCCTATCGTCATCAAACCTATCATCATCGAGCCTATCGTCATCGAGCCTATCGCCATTGAGCCTATCGTCATCGAGCCTATCGTCATTGAGCCTATCGTCATCAAGCCTATCGTCATCAAGCCTATCATCATCGAGCCTATCGTCATCGAGCCTATCGTCATCGAGCCTATCATCATCGAGCCTATCGTCATCAAGCCTATCATCATCAAGCCTATCGTCATCGAGCCTATTGTCATCAAGCCCTCTCTGTCTTAATGAAATTAGAATTTCAACTCCACCAACTTCTCATTTGGCACTTCTGTAGCCTCCTGTCTCTCCTCCTTCCTCTTGAGATGGAGAATGACATATTGCATAAGTCCCCAACAGGTGGACGCCCTGCTTCAGCATTAAATGATCAAGGAAATATGAAAAAATGGCTGGAGGAATCAAAAGTAGTTTTTTAGAATAATAATACATTTGTCTCATAGATGTTTTACATTATGTTAGTCATACACCTCTGCACTCTCCTATGAGTCAGACACACACACACACACACACACCCACCTCTGGGCCTTCTGGAAACACAGCTTTGCATTTACCTACAATGGCGCCAGTACGCCCCTACACATACACACACACACATACACACACACTATGCCCCCGTCACACACACTCCCCTCATCCCCACTGTACACACACACACGCATCCCTGCAGACCTCAAAAGGCCTTAATGATTTGGAGAGGGCCACATTAGAGGAGAAAGATGGATCATCTCCCTCTGCGACCACAGCTGCCCTCATTCATTAGGTTCTCTTGGATGGTTTCTCTCCATCCGGCCTCATTCCTAAGAAAGCATTCACCCAGCCCAGCCCATCCTAACTCAGCCCTGCCCAGTCCAGCCCATCCTAACCCAGCCCAGCCCATCCTAACCCAGCCCAGCGCAGCCTAACCCAACCGAGCCCATCCTAACCCAGCCCATCCTAGTCCAGCCCATCCTAAACCAGCCCATCCAAACCCTGCCCAGCCCAGCCCATCCTAACACAGCCCAGCCCATCCCAACAAAGCCCAGTCCATCCTAACCCAGTCCAGCCCAGCCCATCCTAACACAGCCCATCCTAACCCAGTCCATCCTAACCCAGGCCAGCCCAGTCCATCCTAACCCAGTCCAGCCAGCCCATCCTAAACCAGTCCATCCTAACCCAGCCCAGCCCAGTCCATCCTAACCCAGCCCATCCTAACCCAGTCCATCCTTACCCAGTCCATCCTAACCCAGCCCATCCTAACCAGCCCATCCTAACCCAGTCCAGTCCATCCTAACCCAGCCCATCCTAACCCAGTCCATCCTAACCCAGCCCAGCCTAACCCAGTCCATCCTATCCAGCCCATCCTAACCCAGCCCATCCTAACCCAGTCCATCCTAACCCAGCCCAGCCTAACCCAGTCCATCCTATCCAGCCCATCCTAACCTAGTCCATCCTAACCCAGTCCATCCTAACCCAGCCCAGCCTAACCCAGCCCAGCCTAACCCAGTCCATCCTAACCCAGCCCATCCTAACCAAGTCCATCCTAACCCAGCCTATCCTAACCAGCCCAGCCCAGTCCATCCTAACCCAGTCCATCCTAACCCAGTCCATCCTTACCCAGTCCATCCTAACGCAGCCCATCCTAACCCAGCCCATCCTAACCCAGTCCATCCTAACCAGCCCATCCTAATCCAGCCCAGCCCAGCCCAGCCCATCCTAACCCAGTCCATCCTAACCCAGCCCAGCCTAACCCAGCCCAGTCCATCCTAACCCAGTCCACCCTAACCTAGTCCATCCTAACCCAGCCCATCCTAACCAGCCTATCCTAACCCAGTCCATCCTAACCTAGTCCATCCTAACCCAGTCCATCCTAACCCAACCCAGCCTAACCCAGCCCAGTCCATCCTAACCCAGTCCATCCTAACCCAGCCCATCCTAACCCAGTCCATCCTAACCCAGTCCATCCTAACCCAGCCCAGCCCAGCCCATCCTAACCCAGTCCATCCTAACCCAGTCCCAACCCTCGTCACAAGTGGGTGGATCTTCATAGGGCCACATGCGGAATACATACACATACACACACACACACACACATACACATGCAAGCACACACACACCACACATGTGTGGCAGGGTTAAAGCATTGGGCCAGTAACCAAAAGGTTGCTAGTTCGAATCCTGAAGCCCTTGAGCAAGGTACTTAACCCTAATTGCTCCAGGGTCGCCATTGATAATGGCTGACCCTGACCCCACTCTCTGAGCGTATCTCAGGGGTAGTTGGGATACCATGACCCCACCCTGTCTCTCTCTCCACTCTAGTCACAACCACACTCAGACCACCAGACCCCTGTCTCTCTCTCCACTCCAGTCACAACCACACTCAGACCACCAGACCCCTGTCTCTCTCTCCACTCCAGTCACAACCACACTCAGACCACCAGACCCCTGGCTCTCTCTCCACTCCAGTCACAACCACACTCTCCATATGAGAAGTGTAAGCAGGATTTCACGCTCCAACAGTTATCAGCCGGAAGGATCTAATTCCCAGGTGATGACTTCTTGAGCGGAGAGGCTATTTCTTGTTCTTACTATGCACAAGGATATGCATCACAGTCACAGAAAGCTCTAAGAGTTCCGACAATGAGAAAGGAAAAAGGAACATGCTAATTAATGTGTAGATTAGACGATTATAGACGCATATGTTATGTGCTTATGTGTGACTCTAGGAGATTGCCATGGGCAAGCATACATTACAAACACACTTGTATTGTGTATTCACTAGAAAGGCATGCAAGACAAGTACACACTCATAAACACCTGCAACCACACACACACACACACACACACACATTTATTTGAATTTTTACCTTGTCTGTCTCAGAGTAAGGGTTGTTGAGCACTGTCTGCGTGTTGTTGTCCTTTCTGTCCTTATCCGACGCCAGCTGGGGTGAAATACCGTTTCCCATACCAAGGTCCCTGTACGGCAGGCACACACAGTTAGTTCCCCTTAACCCATACCCACACGTCAATACAATTAACTTAATAAAATAAACCACATCAAAATCCATCTGTTTAAGCTAGAGATATATGTTTTTTTGCATGGGCTGCGTCTCAATCCACCACATCGACCGACGTCGGAAAGTGGCAGAGCTACAGTGCTGTTTGTCAGACCTGGAGACATCTCACGACAACGTCTGTAGCATCCAAACAGTTTGGGCAAACTAATATGACCCCTCTATGGAACGATGAGACTCTCATGAACACGATGGTGTTCTCCGTTTTACGACCCCCACAAGTTTGAAGGCAACACGGCCCCGGGCCGAACCATGAATGGAAGTGAACAGGGAATTCCCATGTCAAAAGTATACGGGTCATTCTACTGTATATCTCTCAGATATAGGACAGACACTTCAAAACATACTTCCTTTAGATAGATTTTTTGACTATATGTTTTCCATGTATGAATGTGTTAATCAATGCGTTTCTATGGCTTACTATAACAGTAAGGCCAAATTCAATGTTTTGGTTATATCTTTTTTTTACCTAAAGGGGTCCTAGAATTCCAAATAAATTGGTTAAAATGATCCTTGGTATGACCATCTTAAAACAATTCCATATGTTAGCTTAGTAGAAACCCAGCCCCAGGCCCTTAGTAGAAACCCAGCCCCAGGCCCTTAGTAGAAACCCAGCCCCGGGCCCTCAGACTGTAGGTCAAGGGGCGTGTGTCATCTATGGTCAAGCAGAACTACATGTAAGTAACATATATGTCTTCACAGAGATACAGTCAGACGATGTGTGTGGCTAAATACAGCCTCAGTCTCATCAGCGTGTGATTTCAGTTTTGTGTTCCTTCACTCGCAAAACACCCACACACATATCTCCTCTCTCTCATGGACGTCTGTCCGTTCTAATGGGGAATCTGGCGCCCGCCCAATCGTCTCTCTCTCTCCCTAACAAACACACACACACGCATACTCACACACACTGACACTCACTCACACACACACAAACTTCCCCCCACTACACACACGTAACAGGGCACCCAAACCGTCTTTCCCTCACACTGCATACACTTGTTTCCTCCATTTGTTTAACAACCACATTCATCATCACCACAATTCTGTAGACGGACTAAGAAACACAGAAATAACAAGAGTAGTTATTATAAGTAGTTTATCTGTCATTTTACAACTGGGTGGTTCGAGCCCTGAATGCTGATTGGCAGAAAGACGTGGTATATCAGACCGTATACCAAAAAAAATACCACGGCTAAGGACTGTATCCAGGCACTCCGCGTTGTGTTGTGCATACGAACAGCCCTTAGCCGTGGTATATTAGCCATATACCACAACCCCTTGGGCCTTATTGCTTAATTGACTCTGACTCAGTTATTATAAAGTAGTGCAGCTCAGAGTGAAAACTAAAAAACGTTCTAAATAGCTCTTCTAGTTCGTGCACTGTTCTACTTAACTGCAACCTCTATATCAACTTATTAGCAAGATGATAGTGCACAAATATAGCCAGAGATAACAGTTAAGGCCGGCCCTGAGTCAATACCTAATACCGCCATTTCATTTTCTAGAATCCGTCACCTCTATTGGCTCTTTGGAGAGCATCTTTAGCTTCGCCATATCTGAACGTCATCGTAGCCCTAACAAGGAAATCTGGTTAGCTAGCTGACTCTTTCCTGCCTCTCAAATGTCAGTCTGCCCGTCTAAAATACAGGATGCATTTAAAAGCTCATCTATGTTTAGATACTATAGGTCACTTATCAACATGATTATCAACCGCAATAGTAGTTTTATAGTGCTTTGCTTTGAGGCTTAGACTTAAAGAACATGTGTTTTCTAGTTTTCCTAGAAAGCTATGATTCATTTGGTGATGAGCGGATTAGAAGGAGTCAGCAGAGTAAACAGGGGGTTGATGTAATTTAATGTGTGCTATTGATTTTAAGGTACTGTACCCAGGGCCGGCTCTAGCTATTTGGGGGCCCTAAGTGAGATTTGGTTTTCGGGCTCCCCACCTCGCGGGTAAAACTTTTGGTGGTCCCCCTCTTGATGGTAGAGAGATTTTTTTTGTATATTTCCTGTAATTCTCTCCATTTTGCCATGACGCATAGAGAAAATGTTGTGGTTTTAAAGCTAATTGGGGGGGTTGGGGGCCCGCTAGCGGCTGGAGGCCCTAAGCGACCCTTTATATTGCTTATGCCCGGGGCCGGCCCTGACTGTACCATGCTATCTCAATCCGATTTTGATTGGATATATGTACACAGGAGGAATAAATTGTCGCCAGTATCTACAGGACAATCACCACTGAGTGGGTCTGGACCATACAGTCACTACAATAGTTCTCCAAAGAGAATAACCACGAGCTGTTTGAATCAGATTTGAAACCTTTTGAACCAACTGATGTGAAAAGACATTATCCCTCACACTCACAAACACTAGCAATGTAAATATGTATAATAATGAACCTGTAGGTATATTCTCATTTAGCTTTTAACCATCTAGTGATCAAGCTGCTGTGGCTTTGTGGTGTGTTGTGCTAGGTACTACTGTGTATAGATGTACTATCGTCATTTGACCAGTTTCTCACAGCAGGACAATAATCTGCAGCAACAGGAAATGTGCATTATTATGTGGATAATAATGGACATTTTTGTAAGGGTTACATTTTTTGTTAGGGCAAATCAAGTCTGACATTTTTAAGTGGACATTACAAACCTTAGAAGCCTTTTTAAAACTTGAATACACTACAATTTGCATTTCCTACTTCACAGGAAAATTATCTGCGACAACAGAGTGATCAAATTAAGAGAGTAGATCTGTATGTGCAGTTGTGTATACTATGCATGGTCGGAGTCAACGGGTCACATGTTCGGGGTCAATGGGTCACCTCACCTGTCCACCTGCACTTCAGCATCCCTGCTCTCTATGGTCCTCTGTCCCTCTCCGTTGATCTCCCTCTTGCTGTTCTTGATCAACCGCAGCACCGGCTCTATCTCCTTCAGCATGTCGTTGTTCTCCTCCAAACCGTTCAGGAGCAGTGCCCCGCGGCCCCCGTCTCTGAGCTGGGGGTCCTGGGCCGCGATGAGAGTCTGCACCCCTCCCCTCTGGAGCAGGGCATCTCTGCGGGACGATGTCACCGAGGGGGACGACAGGTTCTCGATGGCCCTCAGCTGCTGTGGGTCCTTCCCTCCCTGCCCTGGACTGAGGGGGCTTAATGGACAGCAGCGCTCGTAGGACTTGGAGGCAGGAAAGGCTGGCCGGGTGACCCTGACGGTCCTCTGTCGTCCGTCTCCAGACAAGGTGGTCTCCAGGTGGGTTGTGAAGCCCTCAGGGCCCCTGAGGATGAGGACGGCGTGGTTCTCTGGGGACACATTCTTCAGGGTCTCCAGGGCCCGCTCGTAGCTGAGGTCCACCAGAGGCTTGTTGTTGACGGCCAGGACGATGTCCCCCACCTGGACCAGGCCGCACTCCTCAGCCGCCCCGCCCCGGATCAGGTCGGACACGATGACCGGCGGCTTGCAGATGCGCTGCTTGACCAGGAAGCCCAGCCCGCCTAACTTCCTCTTGAAGAGACGCACCGAGATGATATTAGGCTGCAGCTGGTACACAGTAGTCTCAGACTCCAGCATGATGTCTGGCGGTGTGTGTGTGGTGTGTGTGGTGTGTGTGTCCTCAGGTATCTGATGCCTACAGAGCAGAAGGAAAGATGTTTACAGATTTTTTTGTATTATTATTTTAAAAAAAATGTTTTAACCTTTATCTAACTAGGCAAGTCAGTTAAGAACAAATTCTTATTTACAATGACGGCCTACACTGGCCAAACTTCGACGACGCTGGGCCAATTGTGCGCCACCCTATGGGACGCCCAATCACGGCTGGTTGTGATAGTCTGGATACGATCTAGGTTGTCTGTAATGTTCTAAGACAAGTGAGTCATCATAGAAATGGATTGAATGCTTTTAAAAGGACATGATATTACACTGAACGTTACTCTATCTCTTCAATTAATTTCAGCTGGAGTGGTACGTGCTTTAGGCATTCTGTCAAGTAGACAAATCATCATCAAAACGAATTTATTAATTATAATATTTTTTTATGACGATATGACATAATAACATCTTTTTTATTTTTTTTGGTAATTTTTCTTATAGAAACAGTGAGTAAGATAAAGGTCTCAACTCAAGATGACTCGTTTATATTTATGCCCTAGTCAAACAATAACAATATAACATTTGTAAGTGACTTTGTAAGCCTGAGCTGGAGTCATAGACAGCATACCTGGTCCCCAGGCAGGATTACCAGGAAGCTTCACAAGGCAGGATAACCATAGAGAAAGACCAGTAGACACCCTGCAGTATGACCTTCTCTGTGTGTCTCTATTAAAGTTCGGAAACCAAGTCGCAAATGGTCGCGTGTGACAGCGCTTGCATAATCCTAACAGAACCTAATGGAAGTTGGGAGGAAAAGGGAAAAGCGTGCTAACTACATGCAGTCCCTGGATTCCTAAAGTCGCAATAGGAAAACCAGTGCTGCACGGCGCATTGACTGTGTCAATGAAACAACTGTTTTTTTAATGCCACGTTAAACACACGTTCCTAACCTTTTCAAATGCCTTTTAAATACTATTTGTCTAACTTGATAGACCAGATAGCCTTTGACTATTTCTATCGTTTCGTATTTTCAATTCAATGTTAGATATACAGCTGAATTCATAACAACACGTGATTCACATGACCGCGGTGCGATGCCATGTCCACGTGGGTGGGAAAGTATCAACAAAACACGTGCAACGCCTTTTATCTAGTCCAGTGCCAAGGACAGCTCCATTGTAGCACCATAGACAGCGCTCATTACAGACATGTTTTACAATTTCGTGCAGGGTTATCTCTAGCTTTAGGTAAATGTAATGTTTCATATTTCGTTTATCTTTAGTGTTTTAACCGATATGCTATTGAAATCACAAACATAATCCATGTATTTGTGCAAATAATCTTTTAAATGCACCAATTGCATCGATGTTGAACACAATCGAAAGAGGAATTGGGGATAACTTTTAAAACGGTTTAAGAAGTGTTTTGTAGTTTTGTTATTGTGATTTTTTTTTCTACCTGCCCAATGGGGCAACCACAGAGCAGGCTCAACTTCTCCGATTTCTGTCCCTGTCTTTCTACTTCTCCTTTATCGCATTCAAAAATTATATCTTTATCTCACCCACGCGCATATCAAAATTACCCCAGTCAAATGCTGCTGTGTGCTCACTCGCAAAGCAAATGAATAAGACACATATAATGCTGATCTGAGGAAAATGTAAAAACACTTTTAGTTTATAGAAGAAAAAAACTAAAACCCCATCAAATTAACAAGATAATCATACAAAATGTTTTACAAGCGATAGACACGGAGCATGTGTGTTTGTCATGCCATTTTTCAGCTGTGAGTGCCACATAACACTACCCGGGCTTAACTGTTTAAGAATGTCTCAGAGTTCCGGCCCATAGGGCTTTAACCCTACCAGGAGATGTTTCAATTGCAGGGCACAGACATACCTTTACAGTGTTTATGGTGAGCACCAGAGGGCCTGTAGCTTAATGTTCGTTTGTTCTATGCAACAAGTGTGTCTTCCTATTGCGTTAATTGCGTAACACACATTTGTTGATAAATTTGTTGTCTGATAAAGAACGATGCAAACAGTGCCAAATCAGATCTTATGTTTAGGACAAGACTCATTTGCAGGTTTACATTTTATAAATATTGTCAAAGAAGTGTATCCACCTGTCTACAATGTTTTTGGAAAACCTTTATCTGACAATAAAATTAACATTAGGATTTAGCAGTTATTATTACACTCGATCCGATAATCAAGTGTATAATGTGTCGAACATCAATGATAGCGAATCATATTCAACAGCGCTAAGCAGCCATGAAATGCGTAATTCTCTGTATGGCACCCAAAGAGAAATCTGTGCTTTTAGGTCTGAATGATCCAAGTGACTCACCTCTGAGAACAACAAGCTCACTGCTTCAATAAACTGTTGCAAATAAAAGTGACAGATTAACTCCTCTCGTGCGTATTCGTTTTCCTCCTCGGAAGCTGCACACACAGGTTGTTGGCTTCGCTCGAGCTCCTCAAGTCCCACTTGTGCGCGCTGTCACATTAGAGCTGAGGCATGCCTGTGCGTCTCTGCGCGCCAGGGTGCCGTATAAATATGGAGCACGGGGACACTGTGACGAGCTCAGATCGGGTCGTGCGCGGGCATTAATATCGTATTGGTGTAGGGTAGGCTGCTTCCTTTTCTTCTATCATCACCAAGACTAGTCCTCCTGACGTCCCACCCCGTTACATGGCCATGGATGTGTACCAGAGGAGGAAGCTTTGACTGTGGAACTGGAGCCGTCGTTAACAAAAAAGAAAAGATAAATGTGTCTGAGTCATGCTTATGCTTAGTAACAGCCAATATTTGTATTTGCCGACTGCTGTTTACTTTATTTCAAAACATTACTTGTTTGTAGGCTATATAAGGAGCTATATTCTCCATATTAATGCATCTAGTGGGAAACCTTCTCAGAAGAGTGGAGGCTGTTATAGCAGCAAAGGGGGGACCAAGACCATTCATGTCCATGATTTTGGAATGAGATGTTCAACAGGCAGGTGTCCACATACTTTTGGTCATGTAGTGTAGATTGGCGAAGTGGCACCAAAGAACATAGTTCTGCAAATGGTGTGGCCCAGACCATTGAAATCAATTCGTGAAATTGTGATTGCATATGTCAGACACCATCTTAAATGATTGATCAGGACTACTGCATTTAATTAATGAATAGCATAGGTTTACTTACCCAGTGTGGGACACTTATACACACTATGTTCATCAAAGTTCTTGTCACAGATAAGTGGACTCTGCGAAGACACACACACACAAACACCACACCCAGATTTTTCATATGACCACTAACTGAACTCATTCCTCCTATACTAGCCAACTGAAGGATCTCCCTGGAATAGGCAAAATAAAGCCCTTGTCCGTCAGATGACAGTGGAGTAAAATGTTTTCCTTAAGAAAAGGAATATCTAGCCAATTGCACAACTGAAATGTGTCTTCCGCATTTAATCCAACCTCTCTGAATCAGAGAGCTGAGGGAGGCTGCCTTCCTCGACGTCATCGGCGCCCGGGGATCAGTTGTTTGGGGTTAACTGCCTCTCTAAGACAGCTTGCCGGCTCAGGGCTACCTGCTGCCCCTTGAAGGGTCCATTTGCAAAAGTCGCTTTGGATAATAGCGTCTGATAAATTAAAACATTTAAATACTGTACGTTTGTGTATAAATTTCCTCAGATCTCCAGTGGTTTTGCCTTATCCAATGTTATCTGCCCAGGTTTCTAAAGAAGGGATATGGCCAATCAATTAAAGGGGCCCATGAAGAGGACCACACACACACACACACAAACACACACACACCCTGACACTAAAACACACACCCTGACACACTCAGCCTGCTTCCCTGGCCGTGTCATTATTTCAATCATTTCCTGCTTGAGTGGTACCATCTGCCCTTTAGTAAAGCCACGCTGCAAAGCCCCTGCTTAGCCCCGCCAGACGCTCGGCGGCTGGGTTGCATATCACACCATCAGCCCAGAGTTAAGACTCACCAACCCACCAACCAGCTAAACTAAAATTACATCTGTTGTGTTTTATACTCCTCATCATTTACCCCTGCCACCCTCCATTTTAGCAACCAGGCAGTGGATGTCTTGGGAATTGTGTTGAGTGAGAGAGAAAGATTAAGAGTGTGTGTACGTGTGTGTGTGTGCGTACGTGTGGGTACGTGTGGGTACGTGTGGGAGAGGTAACTCTGGGTCTTCCTTTCCTGTGGCGGTCCTCATGAGAGCCAGTTTCATCATAGCGCTTGACTGTTTTTTGCGACTGCACAAAGAAACATTCAAAGTTCTTGACATTTTCTGGATTGACTGACGTAAATACACATAAATACATCATAGAGAGAATACTACAGACACAGTGGAATCATTGGACCAAATCTGAAATGTATTGATGAAATACAATAAAATGTATTTGAATCAAAGCAAAAATAAATAGCTACAAAAAAGAAAAAAAAATACAGTAAAACATCAGCTGCAGTGTTCCTCACCTAGCCTACTGTAAAAAGCAAAACAAAGGATTGATTACTGTACTTCTATATTTCCATCAACCCTGTTTTGTGGATTTGGCCACAGGTTCTCATCCACATCACAATGGATGTTTTCATTAGGTTAACATCTTGGGAAGAACCTTCGGCTATGGCGAATCCAGGACTGACACTGGTCTGCCGTGATGTCATTGCATGCGTCATCCATGGCCTGGAGAAGGGAGGCTTGTTTGTGAGGGCTCCTATCATATACCTTCCACCTCCATGTGGAGAAAAATTCCTCAATCAGGTTAAGGAAAGTAGAGTATGGGGTAAGTACAGGGTGGTAAATTGTGGATGGACCTGAAACCATTCTTGCACCATTTGAGCTTGGTGGAAACTGACATTATCCCACACAATGACATAGGTCACGCCATCAGCTCTACAGACCTGATTTAGCTCATCAAGGAAGGTTACAAGGAGAGTTGCATTATTTGATCCAATACGAGGTCTGCGTCCCACCACACCATCTTCCTATACAGCTGCACACATTGTGATGTTGGCCCAACATTGTCCAGGTACTTGAATGTTTGCCCGCTGGCCAATGACATTCCGACCTCTCCTCCTTGACTTGGCCAGGTTGAAGCCTGCCTCATCCAAAAAGAGGAGATTGTGATGGTTTTCGTCTGCATCCAGCTCCATCACCCTGTAAAAATACATTTTGGAAAGAGAATTACTGATTACAATGACGTAGAATTTTGGGGGAATTTTTCACAACAGGCATCTTGAAACTGAACAAACCTGAACATACTCAGTCCTCAGTTGCTTCACTCTGTCTGCAATTCTTTCAAAAGGCACACGGTATAGCTGTTTTAGAGACACCTGGTGCCTTAGCATGTGTGCAATAGTCGGTTAACTTATGGATTCCACATTGTTGAACATGTCTTCATTGTCCAAGATGTGCTGCCGAATTTCTGTAAGGCGAATATCATTTCTGGCCGAACCAAATTGACCACAGCCTGCTCTTGTTGGTCAGTCAGAATTCTGCCTCTGCCTCCTCTATTTGGCCTCGTCTCAATTCTGCAGGGAAAATGACAGTAAGAACACATGTAGTCACATCACCTACTCTGTGGTCCACATTGACATGCAGTATACAGCCATTTGACAGTTGAGAGTCGCCTAATGTTTAGTGCATGCTGAAGACTTACCGGTTCTCATTGCAGAAAGTTCTGATGATTGAGGCCATGGTTGATCTTCTGAGGTTTGGTTGAATCATTGTATCTGCCTCAGTCATTGTCATGCCATGATTTACCACATGGTCTACAACTATTGCTGGGATTTCATTGGACACTCTTTGCTGTTGCTGCCACTGTCTTGGTCCGTGGCCTTGTCCTCTACCACGTTCCCCCACACCTCTCAAACCAGGCCCACGACCACCTCTCTTAAGGGCTGCTTGTCCCCTGCTATTCCTTTGACCACCACGTCTTCCTCGTCTTCCTCCTCCCACTGCTTGACCTCTATTGTGACCTGGATCACCTGCCGGCTCCATGTTATCGTGTTATCACTATATATTCGTACCACAATGTGAAATCAATCATCAGTAAGGAGTTGGCAGTATTGGAAAAGCAATTACAAGGGCCTGCATACATACTGTACAGTGATGTCAAATCTGAAAACAAGGTCTGGAAAAGTGGTACATGGGACCATAGAAACAGTGTCTGATAAAGTATGATGATGAAATATTACATCCATAGATAATGTAGTCCAATTGGTTCATGTTCCGCGGTAATTGGTGTCAATGGATCTTGTTATCCTGAAACTTTCATGATCTAAACATGAAATATTGTTTGTCAGTTTCCATAAAACTATGCATTAAGAGTGATGCAACAGTTACTTATCATTTTGAGCAGTTGTATCAATTGATAGTTAGATCATTGTAATGAAATTAATAGACAGTCGTCTCAGATGTAATGTGTGAATTGCATTTTGAAATGGTAATACTTTGATGTTAAGTTGTGTCATTTTGAACAGGTGATTTTAGTTCAATGAACAAATGATCTTAGCTTTATGTGTATTGTATCCAAGAAACTGGAAAAAGTGTTAGAGTTTTGAAAAATGTGCATTTTTATCATCGGTTGTGAGTTTTGTGACATCAAGGTTCTGAAATTAGTGCCAAAGTGATTGTAAAAACTGTATCCTGATACTGACTGTTAGCACTTGGTGGCCTATTGCAGCACCCCAACAGAAAAGGGTTGAGATGAGGCAGGTGAACCTGCAACCACAACACTTCAACAGCATTAGACATGAGATCCTCTCTACGCTTTACATGAATATGGCTCTGAATATATACAGCAACACCTCCTGCATAGGCATTCCTGTCCCTTCTGTAGCCGTTTCAGTATATCTGTGTATTGCTACTGCTGTATCATCAAATATATTATCTAAGTGAGTCAGAGATGGACATAATACGGAGAGAAAACATAATACAAAATAAATAATAGTCAGTCTTGTGAGTGTCAGTTGGTGGTGTGTTTCTGTGTGTGTTTCTGTGTGTGTTTCTATGTATGTCTGAGTATGTGTGTGTGTGTATGTGTGTGTGTGTGTGTGTTTCTGTGTGTGTTTCTGTTTGTGTTTCTGTGTATGTCTGAGTCTGTGTGTGTGTGTGTATGTGTGTGTGTGTGTGTGTGTGTGTGTATGTCTGAGTGTGTGTGTGTGTGTGTGTGTGTGTTTGTGTGTAAGTCTGAGTATGTGTGTGTGTATGTGTGTGTGTGTTTGTGTGTATGTCTGAGTATGTGTGTGTGTATGTGTGTGTGTGTTTGTGTGTATGTCTGAGTGTGTGTGTGTGTGTGTGTGTTTCTGTGTGTGTTTCTGTGTATGTCTGAGTGTGTGTGTATGTGTGTGTGTGTGTGTGTGTTTGTGTGTGTGTGTGTGTGTGTGTGTGTGTGTGTGTGTGTGTGTGTGTGTGTGTGTGTGTGTGTGTGTGTGTGTGTGTGTGTGTGTGTGTGTGTGGGTGTGTGGGAGGGAGGGTGGATGGACAATGAGCCTGTCGTAGTGGATGTAAGCAATGTTCCCACGCTCTCTGGCAGCTTTCATAGCTGAGATAAGTTATTTCCGCCTCTGGCGCACAGCTTCAGAGAAGTCCTCGTTGGGGAAGATGTTGGTTCCTCTCAAGTTCTTGGCTCTTTCCAGAACAGCCATCTTGTCCTTGAACCTCAGGAACTTGATCACTATCTTTCTGGGTCTGTCACCTGGGCTGGTTACAGGTCTTCCAGACCAGTGGGCGTTCCTCAATCTTCCCATGATCCATCAATTTATCTCACTTTCTCCTCAGACTCTGTCCATGTCTCATGTGAAGCCATACACAACAATTGGTATTCCTCCTAGATTGTCCCTCTAGATCATGTGTCGAACTCATTCCACGGAGGGCCGTGTATCTGCAGGTTTTCATTCCACCCTTACACTTGATTGATGAATTAAGGTCACTAATTAGTAAGGAACTCCCCTCACCTAGTTGTCTAGCTCTTTATTAAATGGAAAACCCAAAAACCAGCAGATACTAGGACCTTCATGGAATGAGTTCGAGCCCACCATCTCTTCTTCAGTAGCGGAAAGGGCCTCAAAAATGAGAGCAGGCAGAGTGGAGATAACACAGAGGGGTCTTTATGTATATACCAGCATCTTCCCACTGGTTGCATACCATCCGTTTAGCCCGTGGGTGATGCACTGTGGGACGGTGGAAGACCATTGCACCAGAGGACACCACCAAGAAAAACAATTCGCTCCACACAGTGCCTCGCAGAAAAAGTACAGTATATCTCACACTTTCAAGAAAGAGTTCCTCCCACCCTTCTCTTCTGCATGGCCTTGGGGTTCCCTGAAACAAATTGATTGTTCTCGCTGAAAAGAGTGTCAAATCATATGGAGGACCGCAGAGAGAAGCAGAGAGAGAGAGAGAGAGAGGCAGAGAGAGTGAGAGAGAGAGAGTGAGAGAGAGAGAGAAAGAGAGAGAGAGAGAGAGGCAGAGAGAGAGAGTGAGAGAGAGAAAGAGAGAAAGAGAGAGAGAGATAGGGAGAGGGAGTGTAGTTTAGCAGTGTGAAGGCTGGAGGGTAATGGCATGGTGGGTACAATGACTAGTTCCTGTGTGTGTGTGTGTGTGTGTGTGTGTGTGTGTGTGTGTGTGTGAGGGAAGTGGCAGTATGGAGGCGGCCTCTCAACAGGCTGTTAGAAGATGATATTATATTGTGTTGTCCTCCCGTTGTCTCCCGTTGTCTCCCGTTGTCCTCCCATTGTCCTCCCGTTGTCCTCCCGTTGTCTCCCGTTGTCCTCCCGTTGTCTCTTGTTGTCCTCCCGTTGTCTCCCGTTGTCTCCAGTTGTCCTCCCGTGTCTCCCGTTGTCTCTCGTTAGACAGACAGACAGACAGACAGACAGACAGATAGATTTCTTTGTCAAATTCCGTTGTCTCCCGTTGTCCTCCCGTTGTCCTCCCGTTGTCCTCCCGTTGCCCCAGGGAGCTGGTGGGAGGCCGGGGAGCAAGGACTCCTGGTGTTTACAGAGATGTGAGAAGTCTTTAACGAACCCCCTACCCTGGCATCATTTATTTTAAAACCATAACCCTTAGCCTCAGCCCATCTGGTTTGGCTTTCAGAAGCTCAATCAGAATGGTGCCTAAAGCCAAACCCGTCATTGTAACATTGACTGAATACTGAGGATCTGAAAAATTGTTCTCTCATTGTTTATTTTCTTTCTCTTTTTTTTTACCAGGTACAGGAAGTTGATTGAGCATTCATTCTCATGTACAACAGCAGCTTGGAGATGACTTGCAGTGAAGAGGAGCAGGGTTGAATGTGTGGATTGGAAGCTGGGGAGGATCAATGAATGTGGGAGCTTGGTAAAGGAAACTGTGATAAACTACACATGTAGTACAAGCAACAGAGTAATGCATTATTTTCCAATGCCCCCCATAAGACCTCTAAGGTCTGTTATAATGTATGATTACACTGGCACAGTGTTTAAATATGAAGCACTATACACAATCTTATGAAACTAAATAACAGATTTTAGTGTAGTAAAATCATTCCTAATATATTAGGGTCAAAAGGGAAAAACATTAGTGATTTCTGGAACTTTAAATTAGTTCAGCCAAACTTCTAATGAACCTGCAACACAGAGTTGTGTAATGTAAGCGTTTTTTGATTATCTCTCTTGATATTTTGGTTTGGGTACATTTCATGTTAATACCTGAAAGAAAACAAAAGTACAAATACTGTGTGTGGTGTGAGTCCCGGTATGTTCTATTGTACTGAATGCCCTCTCTGAGCTGGTGGTATGTTCTATTGTACTGAATGCCCTCTCTGAGCTGGTGGTGTGTTCTATTGTACTGAATGCCCTCTCTGAGCTGGTGGTGTGTTCTATTGTACTGAATGCCCTCTCTGAGCTGGTGGTGTGTTCTATTGTACTGAATGCCCTCTCTGAGCTGGCGGTGTGTTCTGTTGTACTGAATGCCCTCTCTGAGCTGGTGGTGTGTTCTGTTGTACTGAATGCCCTCTCTGAGCTGGCGGTGTGTTCTATTGTACTGAATGCCCTTTCTGAGCTGGCGGTGTGTTCTGTTGTACTGAATGCCCTCTCTGAGCTGGTGGTGTGTTCTATTGTACTGAATGCCCTCTCTGAGCTGGCGGTGTGTTCTGTTGTACTGAATGCCCTCTCTGAGCTGGTGGTGTGTTCTTTTGTACTGAATGCCCTCTCTGAGCTGGCGGTGTGTTCTGTTGTACTGAATGCCCTCTCTGAGCTGGTGGTGTGTTCTATTGTACTGAATGCCCTCTCTGAGCTGGTGGTGTGTTCTATTGTACTGAATGCCCTCTCTGAGCTGGTGGTATGTTCTATTGTACTGAATGCCCTCTCTGAGCTGGCGGTATGTTCTATTGTACTGAATGCCCTCTCTGAGCTGGCTGGCAGAAAACACAGCGACAGAGATCCTTTCCACACTCCAAACAGTCACAGCGACAGAGATCCTTCCCTCACTCCAAACAGTCACAGCGACAGAGATCCTTCCCTCACTCCAAACAGTCACAGCGACAGAGATCCTTCCCTCACTCCAAACAGTCACAGCGACAGAGGTCCTTCCCTCACTCCAAACAGTCACAGCGACAGAGATCCTTTCCTCACTCCAAACAGTCACAGCGGCAGAGATCCTTTCCTCACGCCAAACAGTCAGGCTCTTCATTTGTAGTGAGGCTCTTTGCATCCACATCTTCTTGCACAAATGAGAAGATGATGTTGGGGCCAAATAAACTGCATTTGGAAATCTCTCCATGCTCAGAGAGAGAGAAAGCTATGGCCCAAATGTTACCCTGTAAGGGAATAGGGTGCATTTGGGACGCAGCCATGGTTTGTAGCATTACATGTGGATCCCTGATATACTGTAACTGCATTGTGCCTGACTAATTCATGAGGCTAGCTGGGGATGTGTGTGGGTGTCAGAGTATGACTCGTAATGTAATGGCAATCACTTTAAAACAAATTTTCTCCCAAGCTCTTGAATATTATTAAGCAGCTTTTATCGTAAGCAGCAAAGAGGTTACGATGAGTCACAGAATGAGAAATGGTCAGAGTGATATAGTGTATGTGTGACTGTGAACTACTGTATAACCCCAGATATTAGTGGCAAGTTACATTTTAGGGAACTGAGTTACATTTCAGGGGACTGAGTTACATAACAGGGGACTGAGTTACATTTCAGGGGACTGAGTTACATTTCAGGGGACTGAGTTATATTTTCATAATATTAATGCCATGAATCTTCATGGTAATATCTTCACTGTAATAGAATTGCAATGAACAAGCTATGCCAGGCAAGTGAAACAAAATTATATTCCACTAGTCATCTCTTACTATTGTCTCCAATGCTGAAAATAATATGAAACCCTTGAGAATAAAATGTGACATCCATCTCCGTAGGAAAGTGCATACCTGATTTACACATGGAGGACTGTGTGGGAGGAGGGTCTCACAGAAATCCTGGTCCTTGCGTCAGACAATGTAATTCAGGATCAGAGTATTGGGTTCAAGCCTTTGATAATACTCTCAGTAAGAAATAGATTGATTATGTCTGGAGTTAAATATATTGTCGCTTGACTTGATTTTCAGTTGTCTGTCTCTCTTGTTAGGAAAACATACAGCGGGTGAAATAAGTATTGAACACTTCACCATTTTTTTCAGTAAATATATTTACAAAGGTGCTATTGACATGACATTTTCACCAGATGTTGGTAACAACCCATGTAATCCATACATACAAAGAAACCAAAACAAATAAGTTCAGAAATTAAGTTATGTGTAATAATGTGAAATGACACAGGGAAAAAGTATTGAAGTACTGATATTTATTTAATACATTATACAAAAGCCTTGGTTGGTAATGACAGCTTCAAGACGCCTCCTGTATGGAGAAACTAGTCGCATGCATTGCTCTGGTGTGATTTTGGCCCATTCTTCCACACAAACAGTCTTCAAATCTTGAAGGTTCCGTGGGCCTCTTCTATGAATCTTGATCTTCAGTTCTTTCCATAGATTTAAAAAAGTCAGGTGATTGGCTGGGCCATTCTAGCAGCTTTATTTTCTTTCTTCGAAACCAATTGAGAGTTTCCTTGGCTGTGTGTTTGGGATCATTGTCTTGCTGAAATGTCCACCCTTGTTTCATCTTCATCATCCTGGTAGATGGCAGCAGATTTTTGTCAAGAATGTCTCGGTAAATTTGCCCATTCATCCTTCCTTCAATTATGTGAAGTTTGCCAGTACCATTTGCTGAAAAGCAGCCCCACACCATGATGTTCCCACCTCCAAACTTCACTCTTGGTATGGTGTTTTTAGGGTGATGTGCAGTGCCATTTCTCCTCCAAACATGGTGTGTATTATGACATCCAAACAGTTCAATTTATTTTGCTCTCATCTGACCACACTATATTCTCCCAGTATTTCACTGGCTTTTCCAAATGTTGTGCAGCAAACTTTAAACAAGCTTCAACATGCTTTTTTTTCAGCAATGGAGTCTTGCGTGCATACAGGCCATGGTGGTGGAGTGCATTACTTACTGTTTTCTTTGAGACAACAGTACCTGCTAATTGCAGGTCTTTTTGAAGCTCTCCACAAGTGGTCCTTGGCTCTTGGACAACTCTTCTGATTATTCTTTTCACTCCTCTGTCAGAAATCTTGCGAGGAGCACCTGGTTGAGGAAAATTTATGGTGAAATGATTGTCTTTCCACTTCCGTATTATGGCCCCAACAGTGCTCACTGGAACATTCAGAAGCTTAGAAATGCGCCTATAACCAATGCCATCATTATGTTCTGCAACAATTAGGTTGCGAAGGTCTTGAGACAGCTCTTTGCTTTTACCCATCATGAGATGTGTCTTGTGTGACACCTTGGCAATGAGACCTTTTTGTAGGCCATCAGTTGGGACTGAACCAGCTGATATTAATTTGCACTGACAGGGGGCTGGATTGCTTTTTAATTACTGATAGTTTTCAGCTGTTGTCTTGGCTTTCCATGCCTTTTTGCACCTCCCTTTCTTCATGTGTTCAATACTTTTTCCCTGTGTCATTTCACATTATTACACATAACTTAATATCTGAACTTATTTGTTTTGGTTTCTTTGTATGTTTGGATTACTTGGGTTGTTACCAACATCTGGTGAAAATGTCATGTCAATAGCACCTTTGGAAATTTATTTACTGAGAAAAATGGTGATGTGTTCGATACTTATTTCACCCGCTGTATGTCCTACATTTACACATTTTTATTAAATGTTTTATTTAACCTATATTTAACTGGGCAAGTCAGTTAAGAACAAATTCTTATTTACAATGACAGCTAACCTACAGGGTCAGCCCCTGGAGCAAATTAGGGTTAAGTGCCTTGCTCAAGGACACATCGACAGGTAATTTTTTTTCACCTTGTTGGCTCTATTTGAACAAGCGACTTTTCAGTTACTGGCCCAACGCTCTAACCGCTAGGCTACCACCGCTAGGCTACCTGCTGCCCTAATACCATCTGTGACGTTGAGGAAAAGAGGAAAGAAACATCGCCTGCTACAGGGGTTCCCAACGTTTTACCTCAGTGCCCCTTTCCAGCATCGGGGAACAATTTATTGCAATTCTATACATTTTGCCATGTTTAATGTGTATTCATGGGATATTTGAGTGACTCAAACGATAGAACAAAATATATGGGCTATAAACCTACTTTTTTTTTAGTTTATTTTTTTAGTTTATTTTTTTTTTGTTGCTAATCTTGCACTCCAGTATCTTTATTTGCACATAATAATTTGCACATCCTTCATTCCTGTGTTAATGCTAATCTGTAATTTATATCACCACTACGGTCTATTTATTGTCCTACCTCTTAACCTTATTGCATTTTGCACTACATTTTGCACTCTGTATATAGATTTCTCTATTGTGTTTTTGACTTTGTTTACTTCGTAACTCTGTGTTGTTTTTTTGTCGCACTGCTTTGCTTTGTCTTGGCCAGGTCGCAGTTGCAAATGAGAACTTGTTCTCAACTGACTTACCTGGTTAAATAAAGGTGAAAAAAAAAAAAAAAAAAAAATGCTAAGGTATGCAATGACTGAAAACTGATGATGCACTACCCAGTCTATTATTACAACTTCAAGAGTAAGTTGAAAGCCGGACTGAATTCCTTTAAAAAAAATACGTTTGGGAACCACTGCCCAATTAGTTATAAAGGATCGGTGACACAATAGATGTGAGGAACTTACATCACTGTATGTTAAATTGAATTAAAGAATCTCATGTGTACATATTTAGAAAGATTGCTACATTTTTCAAATAGGTGAGTCAGTTAAGAACATATTCTTATTTACAATGACTGCCTACACCAGCCAAACTCAGACAACACTGGGCCAATTGTGCAATGCCCTATGGGACTCACAATCACAGCCAGTTGTGATACAGCCTGGAATTGAACTAGGGTGTCTGCAGTGATGCCTTTATCACTGAGATGCAGTGTCTTAGACCACTGCACCACTCACCTTTTACTTATCATCTGATTCATTCATTTCCTTTTGATGCCACTGCTACTCATTGGATACTACATTCTATAACGGCCAGTGCACTCTCATTGACTCTTTGACATCACATAGCACTGTCGGGCTATGAGCTCAGCTGTCGACCAGCTCACTGCCGACCCTCACTATACAGTAAAAGGTATTAAATAAAGGTGGACACGGGAGTGAGTCAGACGGCATCCTCTCACCATAAAATGACTAAACTGTTAGGGCAACAGGTGAAATTAATAAATATTAACGAATGGATTCTCCAGCACTGGTAACAGCAAACGAGCTCTTAGTCTCCCAGGCAGGTAGCCTAGCGGTTAGAGCGTTGGGCCAATAACCAAAAAGGTTGCTGGGTTTGAATGCCTGAGTTGCCAAGGGAAAAAAATCTGTTGATGGGCCCTTCAGCAAGGCACTTAGCTATAATTCTGAGTGGTGCAGCGGTCTAAGGCACTGCATCTCAGTGTAAGAGGTGTCAATGCAGTCCCTGGTTCAAATCCAGACTGCATCCCATAAGAATATTTTCTTATATTAATAAAGTTAAAATAAAGAATTTGCTCTAGTGGTGCCGTACTAATATGGCTGACCCTGTAAAATAACACATTTCACTTCACCTATCTGGTGTATGTGACGACAAAACATATCTATTTTTATTCTGTCCTTGAGCTTAAACAACTGTTGTCTAATCATACCCTCCAGTCATATCCAGCAGAGAGCTTCATGAGCCAAAAAACTGCTTCAACAAAAACAATGAAACACTGGCTCAGGGTTATGTGTTGTGTGTTAACAGAGGAGGAGGGGGTTACACAGTCTCTCATATGAGCTGTAATAAGGACCCTGAGTTTTGGACCGTTTGACGTGACAGGAACCATAGTGAAAGTCTATAACTAGACTTTAGTGCTTCTTTTAATCACTGTCCACAAAAGTCTAGATGATGTGGTGGCTTGGTCTCAGAGTCTAGGTGATGTGGTGGCTTGGTCTCAGAGTCTAGGTGATGTGGTGGCTTGGTCTCAGAGTCTAGGTGATTTGGTGCCTTAGTCTCAGAGTCTAGATGATTTGGTGGCTTAGTCTCAGAGTCTAGGTGATTTGGTGGCTTGGTCTCAGAGTCTAGGTGATGTGGTGGCTTGGTCTCAGAGTCTAGGTGATGTGGTGGCTTGGTCTCAGAGTCTAGGTGATTTGGTGCCTTAGTCTCAGAGTCTAGATGATTTGGTGGCTTAGTCTCAGAGTCTAGGTGATTTGGTGCCTTGGTCTCAGAGTCTAGGTGATTTGGTGACTTGGTCTCAGAGTCTAGGTGATGTGGTGCCTTGGTCTCATAGTCTAGGTGATTTGGTGGCTTAGTCTCAGAGTCTAGATGATTTGGTGGCTTAGTCTCAGAGTCTAGGTGATTTGGTGGCTTAGTCTCAGAGTCTAGATGATTTGGTGGCTTGGTCTCAGAGTCTAGGTGATTTGGTGCTTTGGTCTCAGAGTCTAGGTGATTTGGTGCTTTGGTCTCAGAGTCTAGGTCATATGGTTGCTTTGTCTCTAAGTGTGTGAGTGACAGAGAAAGTGGATAACGTGTATAGGGACTTGTCACAGCCCATAATTACAGTCCATAACAGAAACCACTACTTCAGTTTTAGATTGTGGTTGGAATGTATTGTTTTAATGTAATTAAGGTTGTTTGTTGTCAATAGTCTTTCCTGGACAGGTCACATGGTTAAACAAAAAAAGTTGTTCCTGATTAGAAGCCACCAATATGGTACCAATTATAAAGTACCCAGTCTGACAGACTCAGAGTATCCATTATAGAGTACCCAGTCTGACAGACTCAGAGTATCCATTATAGAGTACCCAGTCTGACAGACTCAGAGTATCCATTATAGAGTACCCAGTCTGACAGACTCAGAGTATCCATTATAGAGTACCCAGTCTGACAGACTCAGAGTATCCATTATAGAGTACCCAGTCTTACAGACTCCATCATAAACTTGTGTAACACTCCATCCACTTCCTCTGACACTCAGAGACTTAGCAACCATAACCTAACATCTGGGGACAGAGAGACAAGGGAACACTACATCAGTCTTGGGGTCCAGAATCAATTTAAACTACTGTGTGCCCACCACAAACATGACACCTTCTGAAATTTGGAAGCATTAACCTGTGAGGAGATTCAACCTGGTACAGCTCCCAAAACAATTATGTGGTTGTATTCAACTGTAAGAAAATGGTAACTGCATAAATACCGTAAAGTGGGCAGGAGTGAGTGAGATCCATCGTTGGAATGCATTTCAGCCGGAACATCCCAATCTGTATTAATCCATCATAATTCAAATAATACTTTACTGCACTTTAGGATTCTCAAAAAGGAGTTAAAAAAGCAAAGACAATGGGGTTTGTGAGACAAGAAGATGCAAGACACAAAAAGATACTACTTTTTTTTGTATGTAAGCTACTAAGATTCTGTATGGTGAATTTTAAATAAGCCGAATAGTTGGCCTTGGTCAATATCAAGAGAATAATAAATGTACTTTATAATTTCAATAAAAGGACAAGATAATAAATTAGCAACATTAATGGCAGCGTTAATGATATCTCGGGGCAAAATATGACTCATAGACTGTTTGTTTTCCCCTATTTTTGCATAAGCTACTGTCTTCAGTGATATCTCTGACAGATATCACTGGCAAACAGACATATATGACAGAAAACAACAACATATTGACAGTGACTAAATATGTTCCTTTTAAATAATCTGGCAGTAAAATATTGTTTTATGTAATCACTGTTGTTTGTTCTTGTTTATGACACATCCCTGGAAGGAAAGCATCCAGTGGAAATGTAGATTATACTGTAAATTACAATGCATACAAATATCAATATAAACAATTCCTTTAAAAAAAAGTAATTCTACCATGTAGGGTAATACGTTTCAAAGTTTTTATTGGCTGGCCAGTAGAACAAAACCAATTGTTGCACAAAAGAACACACATGTAATAATAACAAGGATCCAGATTTCAGTAATTCATTGACCTTCAGTTGAACAGCAGAAACTATAAATATTTTCTGGAAGGGTAGAACTCTTGTGTACAAATGTAGATCCATCATCCGTCTTTGAACAAGAAAGAGTTGCTCCCTCAAACACATTAACATCAGAATGAGCAAGGGCATCATCAAAATTATGATGATGATGATGATGATAATGGTCATGGTGGTGGTGGTAATGGTTAGGATCATGGTGGTGGTGGTAATGGTGAGGATCATGGTGGTGGTGGTAATGGTGAGGATCATGGTGGTGGTGGTGGTAATGGTGAGGATCATGGTGGTGGTGGTAATGGTTAGGATCATGGTGGTGGTGGTAATGGTGAGGATCATGGTGGTGGTGGTAATGGTGAGGATCATGGTGGTGGTGGTGGTAGTGGTGAGGATCATGGTGGTGGTGGTAATGGTGAGGATCATGGTGGTGGTGGTAATGGTTAGGATCATGGTGGTGGTGGTAATGATGAGTTCATGGTGGTTAGTGGTAATGGTGAGGATCATGGGGGTGGTGGTAATGGTTAGGATCATGGTGGTGGTGGTAATGGTGAGGATCATGGTGGTGGTGGTAATGGTGAGGATCATGGTGGTGGTGGTGGTAATGGTGAGGATCATGGTGGTGGTGGTAATGGTGAGGATCATGGTGGTGGTGGTAATGGTTAGGATCATGGTGGTGGTGGTAATGATGAGTTCATGGTGGTTAGTGGTAATGGTGAGGATCATGGGGGTGGTGGTAATGGTTAGGATCATGGTGGTGGTGGTAATGGTGAGGATCATGGTGGTGGTGGTAATGGTTAGGATCATGGTGGTGGTGGTAATGGTGAGGATCATGGTGGTGGTGGTAATGGTTAGGATCATGGTGGTGGTGGTAATGGTGAGGATCATGGTGGTGGTGGTAATGGTTAGGATCATGGTGGTGGTGGTAATGGTGAGGATCATGGTGGTGGTGGTAATGGTGAGGATCATGGTGGTGGTGGTAATGGTGAGGATCATGGTGGTGGTGGTAATGGTGAGGATCATGGTGGTGGTGGTGGTAATGGTTAGGATCATGGTGGTGGTGGTAATGGTGAGGATCATGGTGGTGGTGGTGGTAATGGTGAGGATCATGGTGGTGGTGGTAATGGTGAGGATCATGGTGGTGGTGGTAATGGTTAGGATCATGGTGGTGGTGGTAATGATGAGGTCATGGTGGTGGTGGTGGTAATGGTAAGGATCATGGTGGTGGTGGTAATGGTTAGGATCATGGTGGTGGTGGTAATGGTGAGGATCATGGTGGTGGTGGTAATGGTGAGGATCATGGTGGTGGTGGTAATGGTGAGGATCATGGTGGTGGTGGTGGTAATGGTTAGGATCATGGTAGTGGTGGTAATGGTGAGGATCATGGTGGTGGTGGTGGTAATGGTGAGGATCATGGTGGTGGTGGTAATGGTTAGGATCATGGTGGTGGTGGTAATGGTGAGGATCATGGTGGTGGTGGTAATGGTGAGGATGATGATGATTATTATTATTATTATTATTGTGGTGCAAAAAAGCGGAGTAGGCATATCAAACAAAGAAAGTGACATGTATTTGATTTAATAGTTTACAGAGGCATCAGTTTTGGACAGAACATTCTAAATAACTTATCAGTAAACTATAGC